>OY288273.1:18403825-18697204 GCA_958450335.1 Hibiscus tridactylites | reverse complement strand
TTAAAAAGCTTTTTTTTCAAATAAGTTAGTACAATAATCGTAGTTGTCTCATTTTCTGTCTAGCATTTGCAAAAATAATAATAATAATAATTCATCGTCTTTACGTGGTCTGTATCTTTATTAGTTTTAATATTGGTTTTCCGACTGTTGGAATTTTTTTTATTTGTTTCGGTTTTTATTTTTAAAATTCAATAATTTTGTTCTTCTAACAAGTTTTTCTCTACCTTTTACTCTTTTAGTATGTTTTTCTATCTTTTAACATATTTTTCTTCTCTTAATCGGTCACTTGTCACTTCTTTTTCATTTGATTTTCTATTGAGGTTGCATTTGACGTTGTCACGACTGATCAAGATGACGCTCTTTTAATTATTTTGTTGATCTCTTTATTTTGGACCCTCAAACTAGATTTGAATACAAACTCATAGTCGTTCTTGTTCGTGATTGAGTTGTAATAATAATCGTGCTATCAACATGTGTTTATTATTGTGATATATTATTTTTAATGTTGTTTGTTTTTACCTTTTATTGTCGAGCTTTAATGATGTTTGTATCTATTTTGTTTCGAGTCTTTGAGTTAGAGCTTTTATCTTTTTTTTAATAGTCTTATTTATGATTTAAAAAGTTAGTTTTCGTATTTTTTTGTTTATAAGAATATATTTACATCAAGGTTATTTACATGAGTTATAAACTCTTATTGTATTTTGTTGAGTTGTTTGAGGCTCGATTCGTTCAACCGATGTGGCTCACCAAGTGGTGGAGAGGTGGATTTTTGGGTGGAAGGATTGTGGAAGCTAAAATGTAAATGACACACTGAATTATAGTGGTTCAACCTTCTAACCAAGGTCTACATTGTAACGCCCGTGTTTTGGGCCTAGGAGTTAACCGGGTTTATGGTTCGAGTCAATAAAATTTAAATTAAAACAATTCAACCTAAATTGTGATGTAAATGGGCTTTAATAAGAGGGGGGACCTACATTGCGATTTTACCCAAGAGTTTTGAAAAAGGAAGACAACTTTTAAAGTTGTCATCTTCTTCCTCTTTCCCATTATTCCCACGTCAGAAACACCCCACCCTCTCTAAACTCTCTCAAATATTCAAGTTACTATTCCATTCGATTTCAACTTCATTTCAAGGTGTTTTTGAAAGGTAAACATGTTTTCTTACTCTCCTCTTTATCCTCTATCTACCTATGGTCTTAGATTTTAAAGTTATGAAGTTTTGAAAATTAGGGTTTTGTTTTAAAGGTTGGGTTTTTAAAGGGCTTTTCATTTTGTTTCACAAAATTGAGTTGGGGCTTTAGTTAATCATGTTAAAAGGTGTAACATAAATCAATTTGGTTGAATTTGGATGAAAATCCGTAGTATGGTCTTAGGGCAAATTTTAAGGTATTAAAACTTGGGTTTTTGGGAGGTTTAAGGTTGAAATTGAAGGGTTGTTGGTCTACCTATGTTATGAGGATGTTTTGGGATCATTTGAGAGTCATATGGAGGGTTGGAAATGGAAATTTCAGCAAGGTTATTGGGGAGCACGAAAATTGGCATTTTGGGGATTATATGGATTGAGAATTTGTGGATTTTGGCTTGTGTTTGTAAAGTAAGTTAATGGTTGGGTTTTAGCATTGAATTGTGAAGTAATGTATGTGTTTTGCTTGGCTAGAAACAAGAGGAGTCGTCGAAGAAGCTTTGGGACCGAATCCGGGTTCGTAGGAGATTTGCTTCGGTTGCTAAGGAAGGGCGGTGAGTGGTTAAATGTTTTTAAAATGGTTTTGAGTTTTTGGTTCAAGCATGTGAACCTAGGATGGGCTTGGTAACCCACCTAGAGTTGGGATTAGAGTGGTAGCCTAATCTCAAACTTTGATTAGAGACTTTGGTTGCACTCTTTAATGGTTGTATAAGCCTCGTGTTAAATTGGGATGGTGTTGATTATGTATATGTTGTATACATGTATGTTGAGGCATGTTTGATGCATTGTTATATGCATGTTGATGATATATATGATATGGTTATACACATGTGTAAAATATGATGTGATATGGTTGTTAATGATGTACATGTGGTGTTGACATGTGAAATGAGATTATGAAGTGATTGTATGATCCGAGGATCATGGTGAGTACATGCTAGGCATGGAAATGTGGTTTGTGCATGACGGTAAGTCATGGTGAGTACGTGCTAAGCACAGAAGTGTTATGAATTAATATTGTGAAAGAGTAATGAAATGTGTAGTATTGGCACTAGTATGCTTGGGTACAAATGATCGATCATTAGGATGTTAGTGTGCACACATGAGTCTAAATTCGCGCGTGGCCTTGGTGGCGTTGAGTCACCAAGGAGGAGTACGGGTACGCCCGAAAATTGTATTTATATTAGTCGATGATGAGTGGAATCCCATCGTCAGGTAATGGTTGAGTTGTTGGATGTGAGTTCCAACGGTTATCCGCGTATTCGAGTCATAGCTAGGTGCCAATACGGATTGTGGTTTATGTTGCCAATATGTGATTAAGCGTGAGCCGATGTGATTTGGGATGTGTTGCTAACATGGTTTAATGTATGTGAACTCATATGTTGTGGATTTAAACATGTTGAGCATGATATGATATTGAATATATGTACATGCATCATTTATAATTATAGCTCGTGTGGATCGGAGGTAAGACCATGCATTTTATCTTGGTTGTAGCTCGTGCTTGGACCCTGCATTGTCGAAGGTTTGTTTTATGAGCTTACCCTCACTAAGCTTTTATGCTTACGCTCTCTTTTGTTCGACAATGCAGATCAATAGCTTATGGGTAGCAAGGGCAAGGAAAGGCCTCCAAGTGTTGCTTTGGTGAGCTCAATGTATGAATTTTAAGTGATAGAATGTAATAGTTAAGGAATGAGATAGGTATTGTTGTTTGAGTTTGGGTGTATGTTGATGTTTTGATTTGACCTTGGTTTGTAAAACATGTTATGCTTTGATGTATGCTTGTGTGTGGTGGCATGTCTATAGACGTTTAGGTTGCCTTGTTATAGTGCAAACCTCTTTATGCTTATCATGTGCCTTTTAAGGCCTTTGAGCACCATGTATGACCTTAAATGTTGAAATGCCTTTTGTTGGAATGCTATGCTTGAAAGCTTATGTTGCTTGTATGGTTTGTGTATCATCTAGTGTTGGATTGTGCCTTTGATTTTAAGTTAAAGCGTGCTTTTATGTTTGATTTGCCTTAGGATTGATGTTAGTGTGTTGGTTGGGGTTTTAGAGGGATTTAAGGGCCTCCTTGTGCCTTAAATCAGCTCAAACCTGCAAGTTCGTGGCAGGGGTATCAATACGGTTGGTACGGTATCGATACCACCTTCTTGTTTCAGGCCTCGTGTATCGATACACTTGAGGGGTGTATCGATACCATTTTGGTCACTGGAGTTACTGTCCATTTCGGTATCGATACCGGCCTCTGGTGTATCGATACCGTTATCTTAGCGTTGACCGTGGGAAGTCAACCGTTGGGGAGGGTATCGATACACTCCTTGGGTGTATCGATACGGTCTTTACGGGTTGAATTTGACCAGTTGACCTAGTCAAGGGGTATCGATACACCCCTTAAGGGTATCGATACCGCCTGTAGTTAAAGCTTAAAATTGGGCTGTAAGATGTTGGGTTGAGTTCGTTTGTTTGCCTCGTGAATGTTGTTCCGCCGTATGATCACATAGGATTAAATACTCATCTAGATAAGATTTAAAATGAAAAAATAGGGTTGCTAACCGAGGGGGAATTCCTTAGGGAGTTTTCACTCGGTTTTCCCCGTGTAGCTTACTCGGACCGGTCATCCGGCCAGACCGTGACGAGGGGGTTACATACATCCACTACCTTAGCTTCCCACTAAGGATTTCTCAATCAATCCACTATTTATTCGTCCCCTTTTCTAGGCTTAGGAGGTAACCCTTATACACAATCAAGCTTTCTACCCAAAGCCTTGATTGAAACCCTCTCTTACAAAGAGAATCAAGAAGCAAACTTAAAACCCTCTAATAGGTGTTTGTTTGCACAATTAAGCACTCACCCAAAACTTAAAACACTTGAGCAAATTTGACAATTTTGGCTCACTAGTGTTTGTCTATACAATAAATGACAATTTAAGTTCTAAGACAATCTTTGATCATTTGATGTTTGACAATATGAGCATTAGCCTTTACTTGATGCTTGGAGGTCCCTTTTATACTCCCAATTGAGTTTGTAGCCGTTACTATCCGTTGGGGATGATTTGGAGCCGTTGAGAACTTTATTTCTCTTTATTAATGTTGTTTTACAGCCTTCCGTATCGATACGCTTGGACCCGTATCGATACAGCCTTCATCAGAAACTAGTCGTTGGGCTCTTGCCAGCCTGGGCGTACCGATACGCTTGAGGGCGTATCGGTACGGTTTCACTTTTAAATAATCGTTGGGAAATAGCCGTTGGGGTTGTTGGAAAGGAGATCGGTACGCTTACCAGGCGTATCGAAACAATCCCGATCCGTATCGAAACGGCCAAGCCTATTTCGATACGGGTTTTGTCAGTGACCAAACTGGGGCAAAAAAGTATCGGTACAGGTGTAACCGTATCGATACGGGTAGCTTAAAAAGTCAAGTTTGGCTCTTTAAAATTAGTAAAAACATTGCCAAAAACCTTTTAAAATATCTCAAACATAATTTCAAGTTGTTTGGACTTAAAACCAAGTTTTAAATTCTTTTCAAATTAGTCCAAAACATTTTTCAATTATTATATCAAAACATTAATTCTACATATTTTCAGAATTTTCATGTTTTAATAAAAGGGTTTTTCTATACACAACCATAAGCATATAAGAACTACCAGATTCCCATCATTAATGTTAATTTTACTTTTCAATGGAATATACTAGAATGTAATTAATTACATTCCTAAAAAATTAAATATCATTAATTTATGATGTTTAATGTAATTAATAATCATGTAAAAGGGTTTATGATTATAGGGTTTAGGTGTTTAGGTGTCTAGGACTTATGATTTATGGTTTAAGGTTTTTTGGATTTATGATTAGGGTTTACGGTTTTATTGCTTAGAGTGTTATGGCTTAGGGTTTAGACTTTAGTTGTTATGTTTTAGGGTTTTAAAGCTTTATGGTCTTAGAGATTTATGCTTCAAGGTTTAGAGTTTGTGATTTTAAGGTTTAGGGTTTTCTAAGATCATTTACGTTTTCGATCTGTATACTTTTGATCACTGAGATGTTTGTTGTTGTTAAACGATAACGACTTGCTGATCTGGCACAATAAAAAGGAAGAATAAATTACCTAGATAGTCCTTGAACTATTACTTCACTCTTATTTTGACAACCAAAATAAAAACAATTTGTATAATTACACATTTAATCCTCCATATTTACAATATTTTATTTTTTCTCCCCTCTACGGGTGAGCAAAAATCGACTTGACTTGAAAAAATAGAATTTTTTGACTCGACTCGAGGCGAAAAACTCGACTCGGCTCGAAATTTCATAAACTCGACTCGAAAAAATTTCAAATAAAGTTTGAATTGTAAAATAAAAATTTGAATAACTCAAAATTTTTAATAAATAGTGAATTGATTTTTAAGTTCAAATCGAGTCCTTCAACTTTTTTTCTGGTATATATATACTGATATAAAAATGAAGAAATATATGCCACATATGAAAAATATAAATATATATATCTTCACTACAACAAATTTATCAAATTGTGATGAATTTTTTTTATGACGCTGCAATAACGTCACAAAATATACTATGAATGTGACGATCATTTATTTTTGTCACATTTAGTGATTTATGGTATATCTTCTATGACAATTGTATAAAACGTCCTTAATTTTCGTCACTATATGTTTGACACTAAAATTTATCTCCAAAAAAACTTGGTGGGAAAGATTTTAATGACGTTTAGACAAAATGATGACATTGTAAAACCGTCACCAGTAAAAAATTATATTAGTGACGAATTATTATCATAAAAATGTAATTTAAACGGGCGACGTTACAAATTTGTCATCGATTAGCTTTATTCGTGACAATTTTATTCGTCATATTTCATAAGATATAAAAATGTGACATTTTATTTATGTCACAACATTAGATTTAACGTGATGAAAATAGTTGTTGTACTCAATATTATATCTCTTAAGTTATATATGACGATTGTAAAAAAATACCATATGATTGTGTAACTTAATGTTTGATGCCAAAAATTAACACAAAAAATAGGTGAGAAATTTTACAGCGACATCTCACTTGCATCACTAATTTAAAATTTTATTATTGAAAATTTTTTAAATCTTTTAGATTTAGGCTCATAATTTAAATAAACTTGACTAGTTTGCTCAAAATGTTGTGCTATTGTATATTTTTTAAGACTTTTTTTGCTAAAATTATATATTTATGTAAAATACTTTTTGTTTAATTTAGTATAAACCATTACATTTTATTTTTTTAAGGGTAAAATACAAAAATCATGACTCAACTTTTGCCTCTCTCCTATTTTACTCACTCATCTTTAATTTGAGTCAATTTAATGACTCAACTTCTAACATTGGGTATCAATCATCACCCAACCGTTATATGGTGGATGCCGTTACTGATGTGGCATTTTTTATTGACTTGGCCGCCACGTAAGCAAACGCATGTTTTAAAATACCAAACCAAAACGACATTATATTTGCTCGTTTAACCCAAAATCTAACCGTTATAAAAAATCCCCTTTACTCAAATGAATCCCTAATTTCTTTGCTTGCGTTCTGAATTGAATTTTTGAGTTGGGTTAACAGAGGAATGAGAAGGTTGAAAGGAGAGGTTATAGGGGATGGGGGGAACGACATCCCTATTTGTTGCTGGTGTGGTAAGGAAGCAGTATTGAAGACTGCATGGACTAACAACAACCCAGGTCGACGATTTTATGGGTGTTCGAATTACGGTAACCGATTTTACAAGGATTGCCATTTTTTTGAATGGTACGATCCTCCATTGGATTCTCGTACAAAGGTTCTTCTTATTGGTCTGCTAAACAAAATCAAAGCGAAGGACAGGGAGAGAAGAAATGAAAGATTTGTTTGGTTTTGTGCAGTCATATGTTCTATTGTTTTGACTGCGTTTTTTATGGGTATCAAATGAAGGAAGATTAGAGAAACTATTTCTTAGGAAGAATGGGTATTTCGAATGTAGAATTGGTGATATGTTGATGGAATTCGGATGTTGATGGTATTTTGAGTATGAATTTGTGTATTTTGTGACTGACTATTTTGTGAATTGGTGATATGTAGAATTGGTGTTTATGGAAAATGATGGGTGTTTATGGCAGTTGTTTAATTAGATAAATTTTTCGCGCAACCACTCATAGGTTGCCACGTGTCGTTTGATTGTTTAGTAAATTATAGAGTTGATTTACACCGGTGTAAGACAGTGTTGATTGTTTAGTAAATTATAGAGCTGATTTACACCGGTGTAAGACAGTGTTGATTGTTTAGTAAATTAAAGAACTGATTTACACCGGTGTAAGATAGTGTTGATTGTTTAATACATTAAAAACTGACTTACACCATTGCCAACAGAATACTTGCAATACATAACAAAGCACAAATGAGCAATCCTTTATAAAATTCTTTTTTTTTCCTCAGTGATTTTGTTTTCCCCTTCAAACTCTTAATCTTTTCCCCTTAACACTGTCTTACACCGGTGTAAGTTAGGTTTAGGGCCAAAATGACAAAAAATGTAAATGTTAGGGGCAAATTTTGGCTTTCTGCCTTTGTTAAATATCACCATTAGTGATCACAATTGTGTAACAAAATATCCACTAGTGACCATGACTGTGAGTGACCTAAACTTACTGATTTCTTTGGTCACATATACACAAACACCTACACAAAAAATGGTGCCATTCACTAGTGACCTAAAGCAACATTAAATCATGAGATTTTCCCAAATATGATCACAAGAACAGTGTTTGAAGCATTAACAAAATATCAACATTAGTGATCACAATTGTGTAACAAAATATCCACTAGTGACAGTGACCTAAAACACCATTAACAAAAGAAGTTGTATTCTGAAATTCATCTCCATCTAGTCCTTTTTGAAGCAGGGTCTTCTTGTGATTGATTCTGGACTGAGCCTTGAGTGCTTTGAGAAGGCATCCATCTGACAGTGGTGACTGAGCCTTGACTGCTTAGACATGTTGCATTTGAAGTTGGTGCTCTTTTAACCTAAAATAAATACAAATGAAACATGTGCAGTTAGTTTATTGTATAAAATATAGATTGTAAAGAACAACAAATTAAAATATGTCTAAACTTACAGCAAGTTTAGGCCTCTGTATTGGTGGAACATATGCAGTGGATGAATTCATAAGTTGGACAGTGGATGAATTCATAGGTGGACCTGCTGCATTTGAACTTGATGTTTGCTGAGAGACATTGGGAATTGAAGCCTTTGGACCATTTCTTCTAGGTCTTCTCACATTGTTATTAGAAGACAAGGGGTTGTTGCCACCAACTTGTCCCCTGCAAGACCTTTTGTTGTGTCCTGCATTGCCACATTTTGAACAAGTCATTCGAACAAGTCCTTTTTTCGAAATTCTTCCAGTAGAAGTTAAAATTTCATCTGCCTCCTTTCTTCTACTTCTTTGAGGTCGTCCAACAGGTCTTCGAATAATAGGTGGCAAGATGAGCTCATTTGTTACATGGTGTGCCCACTGTTTTGGTCCTCTTAATGGTTTGACCATGTGAGAATAAATCTGAAGCTGAGTTTCTTTGTTGTAGCAGTTGTTGACATAAGCTTCAGGTCTTTCACCTCTCATTAAAATGGTTGCTGTGGCATGTATACAAGGGATACCAGTCAGATCCCACTTTCTGCAACTACATGAATGTGCTCCCAAGTCTACAATGTGTTGATCATCATGTCCAGCAGGGACCTCATATCTGTTTCCCCCAGCATTCCTAGGCCAGCATCTGCAATATACACATATGAGTTCAAATTCATATACATTGGAAAAACAGTAGCAAAGTGGAAAATTAAATTGAAAACAGTAGCATAGTTCAAATTCAATACTGACCTTACTGATTGCACAATAAGTTTGTCAACCTTCTTTTGAATCTTTGGACAAAGAGTCCCAACAATCTTTTGAGCATCCTCAGCCTTTTTAGCAAATCTGTTCATTATCTTGCATCTGACCATCTCCATTAATGTCAAAATTGGTTTATCCCTCGCCTCTAGTATCATCTTTACAAAAGTAAAATAGAAATAAGCAAATTACCAATAAATAACAAGTGACAACATAGTTTAGATATAATAAATTTAAAACTGATTTTGAAGTTTACCTTGTTAAAGCTTTCACACAAATTGTTGAGGAGCAAGTCAGATTTTGAATGTGTTTCAAAATGTGACTTGGACCATAGCCTAGGATCTTTGTCCTGCATCCACTCAAATGCATCTTCTGAAATTGCTTTCATTTCATGCATAGCATCAGTGAATTCCTTCATGTATGTGGCTCTTGCAGCCTTCCAGAGGGCATCCTTTAATGCTTTGCCAGTGAAGCCTTTTTTGTTCTTGAAGTTCGAATACAAGTGTCTAACACAACCTCTACGCTCAGCATTCGGAAACAACTCTGAAATGGATTGAATTAGACCCTGCAAGACAATAAAGAAATAATTAATAGTAAACAATTAATAGTAAAAGTTATAAGTAAACAATTAAAGAAATCTGTTCATTACCTTCTGTTTGTCAGACATGAAGGTATAGTGATGGGAGTTGGTTATTTCCAAATCTTCTTCTAAAATTTGAAAAAACCAAGACCAAGAAGATGTATTTTCAGATTCAACAACAGCATATGCCAAGGGATAGATACAATCATTTCCATCTATCCCAATTGCTGCCAACAAATATCCTTGATAATGGCCTTTGAGAAAACACCCATCAACACAAATGATTCGTCTACATCCAGCCTTAAAGCCATCTTTGCAAGCTTGTAGACAAACGTACATTCTCTCAAAAATCCTATTATCTAAACGACATATAGTGGTTGTCCCAGGATTTGTTCCTCTCAACTCACCAAGATAGTCATATATCCTTGTATATTGCTCTTCATCATCCCCATGAAGTTTTTTCAGAGCTAATTTCTTTGCTCTACAGCATTTTGTTAATGGCACATGTAAAATGTGATCATTTTCCACATCCTTTTGAAGAGAGCCACTAGAATAGGTGGGATCAACCCTCCATTTTTCCATGTATGTTTCTGCCAACCATGTAGAAGTACAATTTGCATTCACAGTATCTCTAATGCAAGTATGCTGCCCTATGTATGTTTTAATTTGCCAACTACTTTCCTTCACTATTTTTGGATTCAATCTTGATGCCCAGATCATCCAAGGGCAACCATCCTTGCAAACAACTTGAAGTCTTCTGGAATCATTGGTCTTTAGCCTCACATTATATCTATTCACTACAGCATATTGCTTCACAGCAGCTTTAAGCACACTCTGGTGAGAGAACATCATTCCTTTTTTAAACTGAGGGTTCTTCAAGTCTGTCTCACTATTAAATTCAGGATATTTTCTTCCCTTACCATCAGTTTCACTATCACTTGCACTGTGCAATGAGTCTGCACCCTCACTGTCAGTTTCACTACATACATCTTCATTCTCAACCCTTACAGCTGCACTAAAACCTGGTATATCCCTCCCAACACCCACATGCACATCACATACTTCATCACCACTGTCAGCCAAATTATTCTCACTGTCTTCTAAAGGACTATCAGAATCATGATCACTACAAGCTACATAATCAGCATCCTCACTACTACTATTATCAGTAGACCCATTAGACCTATTATCAGCATAATCATGATCACACACTTCATCATTCGTAGCATTCTCATCAGTCCTAATAGTTTTAGTCCCAACATTGCTATTAGTAAGAGGTTCCACTATTTCTTCTAGGTACACATGTACATATTTCTGCCTAGGTAAAGCAGCTAACATACTTAGCACATCACTGTCATTTCTCAGTGGGCTAACTTTTAAGACACCCCCTGGTTTTTGCCAATAAATATCATGTGGGGTAGAATATCCTAACTCCCTAACCATGTCATCTATTTCTAGCATGGACATACTATCAATGTGACACATATCAAAGAAACTAATCTCTTTACCAGTATACATGGTTTTCTGATTGTTTAAAATAAAACCACCATGATGAAAAACAATTGTGCAATACTCTGAATCAATTCCTGTAAAATATTGTAATAATTTCACTTAGTCAAAGAATAATAATAACAAATCAGTAATAATTTAACTAATAAAACAATAGATTATAACTTAGCACAATAAGTAACTAATGGTTTCAATTTATTTTAATCACCACCAGCACACAAGTAGACATTTTTTAATCCACCATGGTCCCCCACTAGCACACAAGTATACATTTTTTATTCACCATGGTCCCCCACCAGCACACAAATACCTTAAACAAACATATATATAGTCATACCATGGTCCCCCACCAGCACACAAATTGATTAAACAAACATATATATAGCCATACCATGGTCCCCCACCAGCACACAAATTGCTTAAACAAACATATATATAGCCATACCATGGTCCCCCACCAGCACAAAATTCTTTTTTAAATCAATTCCAGCACACAAGTAGACATACCTTACCTTTAATCATCAAACATACCTTAAATGGCCATACCTAAACTAGCATATAAGGGCATCCACTTATTTTATCCATTTTCAGACTTTAAACTAGCATATAAGGGCATCCACTTATTTTATCCATTTTTAGACTTTAAACTAGCATATAAGGGCATTCACTTATTTTATCCATTTTCATACTTTAAACTAGCATATAAGGCCATCCACTTATTTTATCCATTTTCAGACTTTAAACTAGCATATAAGGCCATTTATTGTTTCATCCCTAAATTACTCAAACCAGTTGCATCCCTAAACTACTCAAATACACTTTAACCATCAAACATACATTAAATTAGCATTGTTGCATCCCTAAAGTACTCGAACAATTTAATCCAGAAAGTAATTCACCATTGTTGCATCCCTAAACTACTCAAACAAGTGTATAGAAATATAAAACTTACCATAATGCACTCTTGTCATCCCCTTCGAACGCAACACACGTTTCTCCATGACTAAACTGAATTTAAAAACGGCACCATATTAGAATCAATTTAATCCAAGTAAACTGAAACTGAAACAATTTAAAAACAGCACTCTTGTCATATCCTTTCAACAAGTAAACTAAAACAAAACTGAATTGGTTCAATATTTTACCCTATAAAATTAAGTTGAAAGAGAAGAAAACAAAACTGAAACTCCAACAATTTAATCCAATGTCATTCACCCTTTCAATTTCCTAACCCAAATAATTTTCGAAATGCTTTTCGAAAATTTGATTTAATGCCATTCACCCTTTCAATTTCCTAACCCAAATGATTTTCGAAATGCTTTCCGAAAATTTGATCCAATGCCATTCACCCTTTCAATTTCTTAACCCAAATGATTTCGTAAATTCAGACTTACCTTCTTGTAGCCGTTTGTAAATGTTGCACAGTAAAACACCCTTACGATTTTCTGATGATGAAAACTCTTTCAAACACAACGAAAATTCCCCCAAACGATTAACCCACACAATTTACTCAGAGGATTTCATGTTTACGCTCTGAAAACTTTTCAAATTCTCTGATTTTTTAAACCTAAACATTACGATTTGTCTGAAGAAGAAAACACATTAAAATGAGTTTAGGTTAAACGAGCAAATATAATGTCGTTTTGGTTTGGTATTTTAAAACGTGCGTTTGCTTACGTGGCGGCCAAATCAATAAAAAATGCCACATCAGTAACGGCATCCACCATATAACGGTTGGGTGATGATTGATACCCAATGTTAGAAGTTGAGTCATTAAATTGACTCAAATTAAAGATGAGTGAGTAAAATAGGAGAGAGGCAAAAGTTGAGTCATGATTTTTGTATTTTACCCTTTTTTTAATAATTCTTAGTAGGTTTAGAAGTAAAACCGTAAGAAATTTATGGTTAAAATAAAAGATCTTTATTTGTAGTTTTGATTAATTGTTAAAGCTTGTTAGAGATTGTGACTCAAATTCTGTTTGATCTATTTCGAAATATTTATAGTATGTCATGATATTTTATTTTTACTCTAATAATAAGTTAATTAAAACTCATATTTCTTTTCTTCGTATTTTACTCTTTGTTGTTTTTTTGTTAATTTTAATGATCAAATTTATCTAAAAGATTAAATTATATATTTTTATTTAAAAATAAATAGTTATTATTTAATTAAATATTCAATTAATTAATATATTAAGTATTCAAGTCAAATTTTAAATGTTATTTAAAAAAAAACTTAAAACCCTAATGCTTTTCAAATTTCCCCTCTTTCATGTCGCTCATCCTCTGCCCATCGCCCAAATTCAACCACAAGAAGCAGTCCGGCAGCCCTTCCTCCTCCTCTCTACCCACAAGTATATATCTCTCTCATTTTCACTCTATTTTTAGTGCTCTTTTTAATTTTATAGAAAAGGCCAATTTTCGAAAAATGTTGTATAGCCGCTTATCCACGATGCTAGAAGTCTTCCCGATGTGATAAGATGGTCATCGCTCTGGAATTTATTCATTTCTGTAAGTTCTGAAACTCCCTCAATAATATAGAATATGATCTTTTAAAGTTGAATAATTTTTGTATTGTTCCGATTAACATGGAAGCTGATAACCTGGTGAAATTTGGTTTGGATACAACTATTCATTTACTTAATGTTTTTATTCGATTATATTGCATTTTGAGATACAAAGTCAAGATATTGCATCGTAAAGTATAATGGCTATTCATATGAATTAGTTATGTTTTGAGATTATGTTCATCTTCTAGTTCCATTTTCCATTACTTTAATTTAGTGTCATGGGTTACACACCAATCTTTTAGAGCTGCATATTAGTTACATAACCATGATTTAGCACAAACAATCTCACAAATTACTCATTTTTTGGATTTACTAATAAACAGAATTAAAAATGTAAATAGGATTAAGATCATGATTGTTTGAATTGCTTATGATCAAATGTTTAATTTGTTACATAAATTAAATTCTGGCCATTAATAGTTTAATTTATGACTTTTTTTATATCTATCTACTTTAACCGTACTCGTACCGTGTATTTTGAAAATTGTCGTTTCTCGTCCCCGTTCTCATATTAGTGCAACATAGATGTTATATGGTGTGGTTTTCTTCAACTACATTGTCTGGTTAATGACTATTGCACAGTTCAATATTCATATATTCCCTTTTGGTTCCATCTTTTTTCTAATTGATTGTGATTGGTAATGTATTCTTCCATTTCCCCTTCAACTCCCTTTGATAATACATTATTGGTGGATGGTTGATTTAATCCCCTAAATATTAGATGAGCAGTTGATAAGAAAAAGAGCAAAAGATGAACAGCACGAGATTTCTCTACAGCAATGGCGTCGTTTCATACTCCGACGTTCCTCCCGTCGCCACTTTTCTTGAGTCACTTCCAGGTACTCTCTCTAATCCAAAATATTCCCACTCCTTTCAAATCTTATTAAAATAAATTTCATTCTTTTAAACTCTCAGGAGCTTACACAACAACACGAACACACGAAAATGGAACCACCCTTTTGTTTTGGGAAAGACATTTAAAAAGACTGTCAAGTTCTGCAAGAATTCTAGTAAACTCAAGCCCACACCTCATATTCAAGGCAAACAAGATAAACCCATCGATTTCTCCTCCTGTATCAATCATTTCATCATTGAAATGGGAGACGAGGATTCGGTCATTAGTTAGTAATTCGTTGAACCACGTTTTACCCATTGCTCTGGAAGAGAGATCTAATGGGGAGGAGTTAGCGGTTACTGCTCTTGTTTCTGGGGATTTGGAGAAGCTCAAGGCAATGGAAAATGTTGCTAATGATGATGATGGAGTTTTTCAGTTTTTTGATGTTCATTTGCATATTGGGAGTTATGTTCCTCCTGTGTTTGGGATTGAAGAAAATGGGGCACATTTGGCTTTGGTGGGACGTGGAAGGGATTTTTCAGATGCTAAGTATTCGGACTGGGTAAGGTTAGAATTGCTAGCAATTCTCGTATATATGTAGTGTAATAATTGGCTTTAAAATTATATATATATATAATTTTTGTTATGTGAATAGTTCATATTAAAATGGAGGTGGAAGAAAAACATATTTTTTTTATGTATTTAATCCGTATTTGTTTTGATTTGATATATGGAGTTCTAACTTGAGAACTTTGCACTCTGTGTAGGTTACGAAAGCCATTGGAGAAATTGAGGCCTCATTCAGTGACTGAGCTCTTGTTGTCAAACGATGGTGATCGAATTCTTGAAGGCTGCATTACAAACTTCTTTGTCATTTGCCAAATTGTTAGTGGTTAAGAACTCATAATCTACACTTGGAATGGTTTATTCTTGGAACATATATGATATTCAAACTCATTTTTTCTGAGACATCTAAATAATAGGCATTGGGAATATGACCCTTCAAATACATGAAATATATTTAAAAAATTGCATATACTCGTTGTCCGACGGACATTCGAGTCAGAGTAGCATAGCTTGAAAGTTTAAACCTTGTTTTTTTATTTCCAATTTTTCATTTTCTTAAAATATTGTTTGAGATCTGTGTCCAATGCATATTCAGACATGAATGTGAGGATATGATTTGATATCTTCAAAATACACAGAAAACTTTAGGAAAAACACCATGTCAGGTACATATTTTTACACAACACTCGTACTTGAGTCTAAGTAGAATAGGTCTTGAGTTGACTCTTGAGAATACAAGATTGTCAGTCTGGCTGATTTGTAGAAAAATATTGATTTTCATGATTTACGGCTATCTTATAGACAATTTCATGCTGGGTTGTGACGTGTTAGTGTAGCTATGGGTGTTTGTGTGCTTTCTTTGTTTTCTCTTAATTTTATAATATGTATTCCTCTATGCCATTTGCTTTTAGGATAAGAGTGGAGCTGAGGGACAATACCTGAATGACTACGATAATGTGTATTCTGTTGAAGTACAAACGGCTCCTATTTCTGATGGTGTTCTTCCCGGCGTGATACGGCAATTAGTTATAGAGTAAGCTCTTTTCTCGTCTTCTAAATTCAATTTTCTGTAATTAGTTCTTTTTCACCTGAAAATTTTCATCCAACAAATTTTTTTTGCAACAAATATATTAACTTATGAGTGTGAATGTTAAGTCTAAGTGTGTCAGATGAAGGCATATTCAATTATTTTTCATATCTGATACCCATTTCCAAAAAATATGTCGGATGAGTATTTAAGAAAATGAAGAGTCGGAGTAATGTATAATATACTATAATATACTATACTCATTCACTACCAGTTCTGCATTTTAAGTGTAGATGGAATCCCGACTTCCAACTTGGCAACCCATCCCCATCCTTTGCCAAAAAGATAGGGATGAGAAGTTACTGTGTCTGGTTTATGCTGGTCAATGAACAAATACTGGATTGGGGGTCAAACCAATATGACACCAAAGTCACCGGTTGAATCAGATTATTCAGTTAAAATATAAATTAAATGTAATAAATATTAAATAGAGTAATCATAGTTATAAAATATTTGTGCCTCATATCCCATACCTATATTTGAATATGCATCAGACACAAATATCAAATAGGGTACTTAAAGAGAAATGAAGAACCAAAGTGTCTTAGAATCTCGGGAAAGATTTTAGATTCTTACATGATTTGATTGCGGGTGCAGCATTCTTGAGATACTGGCATATATCTAACATCAGTTTGTCCGTTTTTCTTTTAAACTTTTTATGCATTTAGAAGATAGTTAAAAGTTGTATCTTCACACTAACGTCTGATTATGTACCATGCTAAATTGTGAACTTTCCTATCCATGCAGAATATGCCATGTCAAAGGCATACCCGTTCGTGAAGTTGCACCATCATGGGAAAAACATCAACTTTGGGAAGAGGCATTCGTTACAAGTAAATTATTTTTTTATTTTTCTGTTCCAATTTACCATCCTTTTTCAGAATGATATGTGCACATGCAGGTGTAGGTTCATATAATAATCCTTGTACATTTAACTTTGAAGCAAATAAATAAATTTTAAATGGCAGTACCCTTGAATGTGTTGTGTATTAAACACGAATACTTTTAAGAAAAATGAAGATTTAAACAATGAAAGTCAGTTGAAACAATAAACTGTTTTGCAGATAGTTTGAGAGTTCTGCAGCATGTGGAGACTATTAAAGTTCCTCATCCATGGGAATCTCTAGAATCAAAATGTTTGGAAGGAATATCATGGATCGAGAAAAAATTTCAGGTACATGATCTTTCTTATAGAGGCATTAAGGGCCTGCAATGTCAAACCATGTTTTCCTATGATGTGCAGACTCGGGTTTGAGTGTCGGATATGGATGTGTCTGACATTGGTATCTTCAATTTTTCTAAGCTTTTCTGTGTAATTGGAGGGCCTCATATCTTGTACTCATGTTCTGAAATGTGTTGAAAATGGGTGTCAGTTATGTGTACTTTAAAAAAATAATAATAAATAAAAGTCAGACCAACATAGCTGTTTTCTCATAAGTTTTTTTTCCTTTTGTTTAACTAGCAGGGTCCCGGAATTATGACAAAAATGATCCAGGTAAAATTGAATGAGCATGGGTTATTTTAATTGTACAACTTGTGTGAAACTATTGCATATATCCCAAATAAAATAGATGGATATAGAAAACATGAAGAACATTGAAGTTTGGATTGGCATTTTGCATGAGGAGAATCATCATTTCTCGTCTTGTTTTGTTTTTATGATGTTATATTGGAGGAGCAGAAAGAGATGATGGAGAGAGCCAGCAGGGAAGGGCATTGGTTAAAGGAATCTGTATAGCAGACAATGGAGTTTGTTGTGTTGTAAGATCTGCAATTCTGCATTGGTGAGTGAGTCACAAAGCTTGCATAGAGAATGCACAGGGGAATCTAGATCTTGCTTAGATCTTGCTTATATTCCTTGTTTGTCCTTGATTTTCAAGGAGAATTACATGCAATTAAAGGAACATGAACCAAACTGATTACCATAGATAATAATATTCTGAATCAGAAACACCCAAATTAATATTATTTTATGTATTTACTTTCAATATAGTATTATAATGCTATTTTAATAAAAATATTCATGATTAAAATATTATATATGTTTATCATTTTTATAACTTTTAACATTATAATTATATTTACAATTATAAGATAATATTATATAATATTTATTCTTACTAATATACAATAGATTATTGATATAATTAATGCTATTTAATAGTTTCATAAAAATAATGTTACTCGAAAAATAATTTTATTGACCTACTATTATTATTATTATTATTATTATTATTATTATTATTATTATTATTATTATTATTACCGTTTGACGTTTACAATCTTTGTCATTTTAGGCAGGGACGGAGCTAAAGGGAGAGTGGGTTGTCATTTTAGGCAGGGACGGAGCTAAAGGGAGAGTGGGAGGGGCAATTGCCCCCCCAACTTTGAATGGTTTAATTATTTTTAGACCATTGATAGTTTTAAAGCCTTTACAATTAAGTCCTTGCCCCTCCCAAAAAATTTTGGTTTATTATTTTTAAGACCCTTTAAGTTAAAATTAATGAAATTAAGCCATGACCCCTCATTTTTTCTGGTTTAATCACTTTTTAAGACCCTTCAATTTTAAAATTAGTGAAATTAAACCTTAATTCCCTTACTTTTTATGATTTAATTACTTTTTAGAACCCTATTTATTTCGAAGTTAGTTAACTTGCCCCCCTCATAGTTCAATCCTGGCTCCGTCCCTGATTTTAGGCCTTTTTTAGGATAAATTTAGCACCCAATCTATATCTTTTGATCAAATTACTCATTTTTTAACTAACATGGTTAAATCGGTAAATTTTACGATGATAAAATGACATACATATAAATACATTTTAAATGACATGACATCTAATCTATCACAAATTTACATATAATTTTATTTTATTATAAAATATAAAAACAATTAAAACGGAAAAAGGAGTGGACAGTGAGAGGAAAGCAAACCAAAACACTATAGAAAAAAAAATTCAATAAATTTCATCTACTAAAGCAAAACGATTTGGACAAGCTTTGTCAATTTACAGATTGAAAATGTAAGTGACCTTATCGGTCGAGTTTGAAAATTAGTGACCAAAATTGTACTCAACAAAAACATAAGTGACAATTGCAAAAGTTTACCCTTATAATAAATAAGATATACTAAGAGAAAAACTTTGATACACATGTTTGTCAAATTTAGAGGTTATAAATTTAGTATAGGCAGTGGCAGAACTTGAAGTAAAAGTTTGAAGGGTCAACTTAAATTTTAAAAATTTATGGAAGCTTAAACGAAAATTTTCAAAAAAATTGACGGTTTAACTAAATTTTTTAATAATTTTGAGAGATTTAAAGAAAATTTAAAAATTGAGAGGAATTTTAATTAAAAATATTCAAAATTTTAAAACTTAATATGAATTTTTAAAAATCTTGAGGGGAAAACTAATTTTTTAAAAATTCTAAGGGCAAAATTCAAATTTCCTAAAATTTTGGGGGCCATGACCCCATTGGTCTCTTAAATGATATGCCCCTAAGTAGAAGTTTTAAGGGTTTAAGTTGTAAGACATAGAATTTAAGATTTAGGTTTAAAGTTCAAGATTTATGATTTAGAATCTTAGGTTTAAGGTTTGAATTTTAAATTTTAAACTATAGTTGTGTGATTTTTTTTACACATATTATGTATCAAAATATGAATTATATATTTTTAGGTTATATTTTGATACACAAGTTGTGTGATTTTTTAAGTTATAGATAATATTCCTAACTCTTTGTCAATGTACATACACCGTGTAGAATGTAGATAAAGCAATTAGAACTGGTGTCTCTTATGATGAACATCATTTGTTGTTTTACTAAGACATTTGTTGTGAGAGTGAGAGAGAGGGAAATTTACGACTAGTGAATATAAAACCTACAACTTAAAAAAAGAAAAAGTATTATATGAGAACTTTTGACCCTTTAGAGATTGTTGACAAATTATTTTAATTATTAATAACTATATAAATTTAAAATCATCGACTTTTGTTAGTATATTACATATAAATTATTGAACCGATAACTTTTATTAATTATTTGCATATAAATTGATTTTCAAGACAACAGTTAATAAGAACCTAATTGGGTGCATATAATTAAGAAATTAATTGTGTTTTTTTAAAAGTGTAAGGGCAGCGACGGAACTTAGAGTAAGTGTTTGAGGAGGGTAACTTATTTTTTGAAAATTAAAGATTTAAACTAAAATTTAAAAAAAAAGTTAGGGTTTTGACTAAATTTTTTAAAATTTTTGAGTGTTTTAATAAAACTTTTAAAAATTATGAGAGGAGATTTAACTAAAATTATTTTAAATTTTGAAGTTTAATATGAATTTTTAAAAATTTTGATAGCGTCAAATAAAAAATAAAT
The DNA here is from genome assembly GCA_958450335.1 of Hibiscus tridactylites. Lineage (NCBI taxonomy): Eukaryota > Viridiplantae > Streptophyta > Magnoliopsida > Malvales > Malvaceae > Hibiscus > Hibiscus tridactylites. The sequence goes on along the minus strand of OY288273.1, from coordinate 18,676,613 downwards.
TAAAATTTAAAGACTATTTGACAATTTTTTAAATTTTAGGGGGGCCATGACCCCACTGATCATGCTTGTATTTCGCCATTGTGTAAGGGCGTATAATATCTTCAAGCCAAAAATGAACGATGATATGATAATTCATAAAATTATCATAATAAAACTTTATCCCATAATTCCATACATCATTATAATTTGGTCAAACTTCTAAAAAAAAATTGGTTACTAAGAATTGGAAGTCACGCTAAATATGAGAGTGAATTTGGTGGAAGGGGGTTGACCACTTGGGACCCAACAATTTGCTTTTCAATCTCATCTTCCCTCCTCTTTTACATGAATAAGAAGAAGAAAAACACTTCATCCACCATACATCTAAAGACTAAACTAGACCAAAAAAATTGTAAATATGAAGTACACGAAATTTAAAGAACTTTGATTTAATTCGATTAAATCTGATAATCAATTTTAATATTTTAATTTAAACTTATTGGATTAGACGAATCATTAGATTTCGAGTCAAATATATGTTTAATAAGTATATTTCAACAACCTTAAAATTGTATGCTAACAAATGGAGATTAGCAAACAAAACCCAAAAGGGGTGTGGGGTTGGTCCCCCATCCATCAAGAGAAACCTTTGCTTTTTGCTAAAAAACCTCACACCCACATGCATTGCAATGTCATTTCCATGAATTGTTTTCTTGGTTGGTAGGTAAGGGTCACACATCTTTGGCTGTTTTTTTTTTCTTACCTCCCTCTATTAGGAACCATTCTCATGACTATGCAAAGAGTGGGACTCCATCTTTTTTAATTAAGATCTTTAGTATCTCGTAATTACGTAGGTCTTATCATATGTTGAGTCGATATGGTAAAATTAGGGACGACTGGTAATATTTTTTATCCCAGAAATAAAAAATTATTCTATAATCTCTCGAAAAATTATGAATTTGATAAAATTAGTCTAATTAAAAAATTACACTTCGGTCTCTCAAAATTATAATTTCATTTTGGTCCTTTCGGGAAAAAAAATCTGACTTCACCCTTAAAGTCCAATTGAGTGTAACTCCTAAACTGGGGACAAAACTTTTTCAATGTTGTTTTTTCATCAATAAATTTATACAAGCCTGCATACTTACACAATAAATTTTAAATTCTAAATTTTTAACCGTAGACTCTAAAATGATAAACCTTATACCTTAAATTCTAGACATTAATGTTAAATTCTACACCTTAAACCCTTAAACTAAACCTCTAACTTTAAAACTAAAAAATTTGTGTAAACTGTTTACGCATGTGTACACAAGTTTTTTTTCTTCTAACTTATACATTACTTAAAGATATTGAGGTCCTTATTAAAAAAACTGTTTTTTTAATTAAAAGAATTAATTTCCATTTAAACCGGCTGATTTGATGAAGGTTTAATTTTTTGATTAAATATTCATTTAATGTAAAATCAATATTAATTGTAGTTGATAATTAACATCAAAACTTGGATTAATAGAGGGGAAAACGTCATTTTTGTTCATTAAACGCCATTTATAACAACTGCTTTTAAATTAATTATAACTTATAAGCAGCTGCTTCAGGCATTAATAAAAGAAAATGTCGGTTTACATTTTTAAAGACTGATTGAATTAAGAGAAAATATTAAAATCTTTCGCATATCATTAAAATTTATTAAATACACATCAACAACTAGTTAATCCAGTGATATGAAATATTAAATTATTTAAATAATATCATAAGTTTAAATTTTAATGTTGTAAATGAAATAAATTAAATTAGAAAGACTGCCATTATAATCTATTGAATTAAAGGTTGAAATAGACAAAATTTGGACACAACCCCCAACCTATGTAATAAATACATCCAGCTTATATTCATTTTATTGTCTTCGGCTATTATATATATTATGTTTCCGACTGAATAATATCATTGGTTAACTAGATACCTATCCAATTAAAAAAATAAACAAAGTACCTTTATTTTAAATATTATTATTATTATAATAATTGCTTCTTTTCATACTTTAGAAAATCTTTAAATAAAATAATTAAAGTTAATGTTTCATCGGTGATCAATAATCAATAAATTAAAAACATATTTTTATTCTATAAAATGTTTTCTTTCCGAACGATACAAGACTATACTTCACGCTAAAATACAGGGACCTATGCAGTAATTCTACCACTCTCTTGAAAGGAGAGTTCCTTGATTCGGATTTATATGAAACGCCTTTAGAGACAAGATATGCATGCATTTGAACCTGATGAAATGAAACTCCCTGCAAGATTAGCGGGCGAACGTATAAAATTTTAAGAGGACGAATTTATAAAATTTTAGGTAGGTAAAAATAGCTTTTCAATAAAAAATAAATTATATATAAGTTTTAAATTTTCAAGGGGGCGATCGTCCCTTCCAGCCCCTTATCCATCCTTGTGTTCACCTGCATTTGTATGAGTATGACCATAATCCAGTAGAATTGCAAGGCATTTGTGTTGGTAAACAAGCACACAGCAATACTTGTAACTACACACCTCCCACTTCATCTCTTTGCTGAGGAATTCAAGCACCCAAAGCTCCACTTTCCTCTCCATTTCCCCATTCCCATAATCCATATATTTCATGGCAGAACATGTTCAATTCATAGTTCCTTCTATTGCATGTGAATCCCATGATACTCTGTTGTTGAAGTTCAAGATGGGTCCGAGTCTCCCACTTTTCATTCTTGCATTGATCTCTTTGTCCAGACCCTGTCTTTGCAGTTACGGGGAGGACCCGTTTCACTTTGATCTTCGACAAACTCGTGTTCACGACCGCCCTACGACAACAACTCATCATCATCCGTATTCTGGGGTTTCAAATAAATGGAATGACCTTGATGTGATGCCTGAAAACATGTTTGAGTTTGAGTATGATGATGAAATTCGGTCGAGGCACAATAATGCGGCTGCACCGGCCGGTTCGACTGTTGTCAATGTGGATGATTTTGGAGCTAAAGCTAATGGAAGTGACGATTCCAAGGTAGTGTCTAGACATATCATATCTCAATGGGGCCTGGTTTTATCATCTTCGGACACATCCATGTCTAAGCTAAGAATTTCTTTTAACGATAACATTTTTATTTTTGTTTAGGCATTCAAGGAAGCTTGGGAATTCGCTTGTAACTCGTCTCAAGGAGCTGTTATGGTGGTCCCTAGGAACAAGATTTATCTTCTTAAGCCAGTTGATTTCTCGGGACCCTGCAATTCTCCTGTTACACTGAAGGTTTCATTCATGCATGCCTTTAATCCCCCATACATACATAAAATGAACTCATACATCACATTATAATCGAATGATAGATCTTCGGAACAATTAAAGCCACCGCCAATCACTCGGATTATAGGAGACGACAATGGCTTTACTTTGATAATGTTCAGAATTTAAGAGTAGAAGGTGGAGGCATAATCAATGGCAATGGCAGAACATGGTGGCTAAATTCCTGCAAAATTAACACAACCCTCGTATGTCACTCGAATTTATATCCAAATTTCAAGTTATTTTCTCTCAATAAAACAGCTTACATTGCTTCTTCCATCGTTTTTCAGCCTTGCAGTGAAGCGCCAACTGTAAGTTCATATTCTTTCCCCTTGATTTTGACTTTCGAGGTGATTATTTATTACACAATCATCCCTTGTGTAATAACCGGGATTCGAACATCTCCCCTGTATCCTGCATCACTGGACATTAACAGGATTCGGACTTCAGGCTAAAATTTTATTCTCTTTGAACACACACAAACCCTTCAATGATGCGGAAGAAACATACGAATCCCGATCATTACAACTTGTGCATATGAACTGTACTAAACAAAACTGTGTTTTTGCAGGCAGTAACCTTCAGCCAATGCAGCAATCTGAGAGTAGCACGGCTGCAGATAAAAAATTCTCAACAAATGCATCTTTCATTTAAAAAATGCGTCGATGTAAAAGTTCTCGACCTTTTCGTGATCGCTCCTGGAAACAGCCCCAACACCGATGGAATCCACGTGACCGGAACACACAACATACACATTAAGAACTGTGTCATCAGAACTGGTAAAACAGTAGTCAAATCAAACAAGCATGCAAATCTTCTAAATAATTTTTCAAATCCTATGCTCATTGATTCAACCGGTGCCATATTTGAAGGTGACGATTGTATATCTATAGTGAGTGGCTCGCAAAATGTTCGAGCCACAGACATAACTTGTGGACCAGGACATGGAATCAGGTCTTCTAGCTAATTCAACATTACTCAACAAAAGCTTCTACCTAAGTGACTTCACATGGTAAATTATTCTATGCAATTTCTTTTGCAGCATCGGGAGCTTAGGAGCTGGAAATTCTTCGGCTTATGTGTCTAATGTAATAGTGAAAAGAGCAACACTCTCAGGAACCGCCAATGGAGTTAGAATAAAGACTTGGCAGGTAACATCTTAACATTTCTTGGGAAGACAAAAACCTACAAGTTGCAAGGGTTCTTAGTTTTCGGAAATACCCATGTTCAATATGCTTGTCAATATACTCCTTCAAAGACCTTTCAAATATAAGAATATCTAGAAAAAAATAATTTTTGAACATACACATAATGGACATATCCCTCCGGTCAACATTTACATCTAAATCCAAGTAAAATAGGCTACAATTCTTTAATCAAAGTAGTATTGCAAGTAAAAACGGTTTCAGCTACAACCAACAAAGCAAACATCAGTAAGAAAAAGGGCACTCTGATATGCTTTTCTGAGTAGGATTCTAAATTGTTATTACTGCAGGGAGGATCAGGGTATGCCAAAAACATCGAATTCCAGGATATAATGGTGCACAATGTGAGCAATCCTATAATTATAGATCAATACTACTGTGATCATCATAAATCACCATGCTCCAAACAGGTAATCATAAAACCCTTAAAACATGAACATCAGATTCAGCAGAAAAGAGCAGAGCAGGTGTTAATGGAAATACTTATATACACGAACGTATGTATGTATATGACTTATTAAAGCAGGTGTCAGCAGTGCAAGTGAGCAATATTGTTTATAAAAACATCAGAGGAACTAGTGCCTCCAATGGGGCCCTTAAATTCAATTGCAGCCAGATGTACCCTTGTCGAGAGATTTTTTTGCAAAATGTAGCTATAACATCATCACAAGAAGATAAAGAAGAACATATTGCAGAAGCATCATGCTCTAATATTAGATTGTCTTACCGAGGGAATGTTTCTCCGCCTTGCTGATCATCTTCATCAATCTCTGCCTTGAGAGAAAAGCCAAACCAAAATCCCTTCACAAATTACTCTTATATTAAATGCTTGCTTCTCAAAGTAAATTCATACTTTATCATCAATATATATATATATATATATATATAGAGAGAGAGAGAGAGAGAGAGAGAGAGAGATTAATTTAGTGTTATACATACATATTATGTATATATACTCTTTTTAATGGCTTTGAAATGCCCTTCTCTGTGGATTGTGATCATCAGACAAAGTAACGAAAAGATTTAAGTTTCTCCAAGATTATGAAATTACAAGCACTAATAAGTTGCATCGTTCAGCCATAATGCATAGGCCACCAACAAACTATCAGCAGTGCCTCACTTGTGACATATTTTAGCAGTTGGCACGGTAACAGAAGCATACTACTTATTGGCCTCTATGGTGCCAGGTTTTGGCGCCTCTCCTGCAACCGAGCGAACTAGAGTGGCTGCAAACATTAAATCCCTCCTGCAATTGTTGCACCCACTTTTGGTCTGTCCAGCTCCTTTAGCAGCATTAGCAACCACGAAGTCTCAAGTGGGCAATTCTAGGAGAGCCTTTAGTTTGTTTCTCAAATATTGCATTCAGCACTCAGATATGTGTATTTCTTTGTACTTTATTAAGACTCAATCAAAATATCTTACTTGCAGTTCGGATGAAATCTGTATTGGAAGTCAGTTCAGTAGAGGCCAACACTATGGGTGCTTGATTGATCCTCTCCTTTGGAAATTCTATTCTACCCACTATTTTCATGCAACCTTCAAGAAATCTCCTACAACTAAAGGTGAAGCTGAAGCTCGGGAAGCTGTAAGAAGGTATGTGGAGGCTTCCATTACTTTTTCATCCAAGGCTTGGATTCAGATGCTTGTGTTGGATTCTGGCTGCTATTGAACTTGCCACCCCCAACTTGTGGTTGAATGGGTTGCTTGAAGTTGTTTGTTTTCATCCGCAACCACAGAAGGAAGGCATGCCTAAGATATAAAGTAGCATCAGTCCAGAGCTGGGGAAAAAATAAGCAGCAGCAGCATAACTCCATTAGTTACCCCCGAAAACTGCCTCGTCCAGAAACAGAAAATTTTCAACAAATCCACTCACAAAGAATTAGGCTAGCCTTTCAGTTTCAGATTTTTTGTCTCTTTTGTTTTTGAAGAACAAAACGAATGCTTTGCTTCCCAAGTTCTAAGCTTTTAACTCTACCATCATCTAGCATCACAGATACAATGGATGTGCCTTCTATGATGTCATTAACAGCTCCCTTATGCCTGCTTGTTCAATTTCAAAAAGAAAAGGATAAAATTTAGGAAATGTACCTAAAGAATGTACAATACAGATTATGAAAGCATTAAACTATGGGTGGAGCTAAAACAATCAAATCCATTGGAACTTGACAAATTCTTTCTATTTTGGAGCTCAAATTGATATGCACGTGTTCTGCAGTTGCATATGGAAATAAATAAGGCGAGTGGGGTTAAGGGACTAAGATTAATCAGGAGCAAAAGACTATAAAGCCAAATCTTGCCTCATGGTTTTTCAGAGGTAAAGATAAGCCAAAATCTTACCATGATTTGTCGGATGCCTGATAAATTTCAACTTTCTTTCCAATTGCATCTTTACCCAACTTTTTCAAAATCCAACTGGCATCCATCATGCCATCCATTAAGCTGTTTTGGTGTGTTTGTGTGACATCAAGATCTTCATTAACATTAAACAATGATTTTTCCATGAAGGAAGATGGTCTCTGTCTTTTTGACCTTTGGCCCTTTATAGAACTCTTTTCTTCCTCAGAATGAGCCTTAGAATTCGGATTAACAAGATTAGGTTTCTTCAATTTAAATTTGAGAGACGGCTTGGGATCATTTGGCAAAGAATTCAAGGCAGGTGTGTGACGATAATCTTCATTACTTTCACCATATATATCAGCCCTTTCTTCCAACCGCTTTCCTGACTTCACATTCCCTCCTCCCAGAATGGACACCTCACCTGAAGGCACAGCATCAGGCCTAATCACATCAATGCTTCCTTCTCCTGATGCAACATGTGTTTGTTGAGGAACAATTTCATATCCATCAGAACCTTTTACTGCACCAACTTTGGATCCCAGTTCAGGAAATTCCGGCCTAATTTTTCCAAACTTTGTCGCATTCCCTTCTCTTCCAGAAATTTTCACCCCTCTTGACTTGGAGTGATAAACTTTGATCCCTGCAAACAGAAAACTCCCAGTCTCAATTATTAGAGAAAAATATTCTCCAAATCTTCATCAATGGCAGCACAAATGAACTTTTTAACACTACAGCAATAGATCATGACTGCGACATTACCATCACCAGATTTAGCAGAACTGTCTTTCCTATCCAGCATAAACTTGTAATCTACACTCTGTTGAATTGCATCTTGAACACCTAACAATCAGCCAAACAAGAGAAGACATGATAGTCTTTAGATTAATCTCTCAAACCAGAATGGACCAATAAATTGCACGCCATTAATATCTTATTCATTTTATAAGTGCAATCTTATAACAAATAAAAGGGGCTCGACAAAAACCTAAATGTTACTAAGATTAAAGTAAATGCGCAAAACACGGTTTATCACAGCAAATACAGATCTTCGGGTGTAGACAAAACATTAAGTAGAAATCTAAGAGGTTACTAGATTGATAGCGGCATAGCGCTTTATTGGAAATTATAGGTGCTTGATAGCAGGAAAATATGATAATCATGCAGTGCAAGTTATCTCATAGACAGAGGAAGACGGAGCCTACCATCGTTCAAAATCACATCTTGTTCTTTTTGAGAGCTTGAAGCATCAGAAATTGGGGAGTTGGTAACATTTATTTTTCGTGAACCGAGATTTATGACCAACTTCTTTGCTTTCACAGTATTCGACTTGCTATCATGTTTTCCATTATCATCTCCACGATCTAAATCATGCAGTTTGCTACTTTTAATTTTAAGCACACGAGATTTTCTATCTTCATCACTAACCATCACCTCATCTACCACCTTATGTTTCATAATTCCAAGCTGATTGGTAGAACAAATTCCAGCAACAGGAGAAGAAATATCTTGTCCTTCATCTTTCCGAATCACAGCTGCAGGAATATCCTGATTCCTTAAAAAACTCAGTTGTGACTCTCCTTGGCTAATCAAAGATGCCTGATTTGTCTTTTTCTTAAGATATTTTTTGCTTGAAGATTTCTTTCCATATTCCTTGTTCTTCTTCGGAGATTTGTCCGCTATCCCTTTGAGAGAGAACCTCAGGGAACGCCCAAATTCATTTTTTAACATCACTGGACCATTTTCCTCATCATCTGAGAATGGAGAGAGAGAAAATATTTCTTCTTGAGTTGGAAGCCCTGCAGCAGCCCTCAAGCTAGAAATAAGGTCTCGATCAGCTTTGTCTCTCCTCTTCCACAGCTCTTGGACAGCGTCCTCAGGATCTGTAACCTGATTACATGTTTATGACAGCAATTCATAAGTTGAAAAGAATAACTCTCTCCCACATGAGAAAGGGAGAAGAGGGGGAAGGAAAACTGCAATAATAGCCACCTGGTAGCACTCTCCGCGACATGCTGCACAATTATACTGGAGATTTCCATCTACTTGAAACTGCAGATATCTTTCATCACTGCAAAACATTTATTGATTTATAAATAATGATCCAAAACTTGTGTGGCTGCTGTAAAGCAGAAACCATAAAAGTCTTCCACCACATGCAGAGGGAGTGCTTTTGGTTTGGAGGGGGTATGGATGCACTAGAGTTAGAGTAGGAATTTCAAGTCAAGCAGCACTTGCTTGTTTCACTAGATGGTAAGGAAACAGCTCATGCAGACTGTATTTTACAAAAAACTTGAGAAATTCAACCATCCATTTTGACACTATACAGTTACAAGATTAAGCCTGCCGCACTTGATGCGAGTTAAAATACAAAGCATCCACATTGACCATGAAAACTCATCTCCAAAAACATCTATTACTGTCAAACTCAGCACCATAATTTGACAGCAACTACCACACAAAAAATAATGAACAACCGAAAAATGCAATAAACAGGATAACAGGGCAGAAATTAGATTGGTGGTTCTTAAAGTACAAACTACAAGGATAGCAAGGAACCTTATGCCATCACACTCGCAGTGCACCCAGCGCTGGCAAATATCACAGCAGACCATGGGTGTCGATTCAGAGTCTCTGTAAACCTGTGTAGTTGTGCCAAAATGTCTAGTAAGTTCATTTTAGAAAACTCATGAAGCATATTTGCATTCACATGGATGCTATAATCAATCAAATAAAGTAGTTCAGAATACCCATATTTCAACCATTTCTATCAAGAAATAACTCTTTACGGGAAGTGAACTCTTTCCTTAAGCCGGAGATACACGAATAAACCAAACACCATTGCATATCGGAAGAATGAATTTACCTTTAAACATACAGGGCAATAATTTCCCTTCACAAACAACCTTCCACAAGCATCACAACAAGTGTATCCCAAGAACCACCTAAAAATTTATAAGAAAATGATAAAACCTAGATGTTAATTAAAAGAAATGCTTACGCGGGTGGTCAGGAAAACTCATTAGCAATGACTTGTCAAAAACTAAAAAACACAAGCATGATATTAGAATTTGAACAGTTGAAAAGAAAATGAAACAACAATTTGTACAGAAAGGAGAAACTTTTAGGGGAAAAGCTTCTTGTCTGAGGGTTAACAGTTGTACCGCACGCTGGAACCATTTCCAGGGACATTAGATCCACAGCTGTGACACCTTGTATGTTTTGGGCACAAATATGGCCCAGAAGAAACATTCTGCATAATCCAGGGATAATGTTAGTCGTTCTATTTTACTCAAGATATAAAACAATTCAGCATTAAGCAATGCAAACCAACCTTGTGTGGTGGATGTTGACAGTAGCAATGGTATGCACCATCACACCTTTTGCAAAACATGAGCCTAGTTGGATCTCCTGTACTTCGGCACACCTAGAGAAAGGAAATTAGTAGTAATGAGTGCAACAAAAAGATTTGAACGTTATTGGGTGAAAATGGGTACTTTTGCACATAATAAATACCTCACAGGTTCGACAATAATGGCAAGTCCAGGAACTCCAATGAAACAAATCTGCAACCATGCCAAAATGTATAAGACTCCAGTGGTAACATGTAACAGAGCAATAACCTTTTAGTGCCTCACTACTGAGTCATAAATATACAGCAACTACTTTGCAGACTTGAAATATGATATGGAAATAAAGTTGGTACCTCTATGTTGAACCGAAGATTTCAAGCAGCTTCTGTGGTACTTCTTGCTACAATTTTGGCAAGAGAGCATCCTTCTAGCCCTCTCAGTTCCTTCTCTTTCACCCAAAAAACACATGCGGCACATTACATTTTTGTTTGACTGACCTTGCTCTTCTATAGCAGAATTTATTGGTACAACCTGTAGAGAAAAAGAAAACAACCACTTCTAGAAAGTCACAAAGGAGGAGCACTGCATAGACTACAAAAATAGAGACCAACATATCCTCCAATGTAGGACCCTTCCTTTTTCCTTTTCTGCTCTCATTTTACAAAGCTTCGTTTCCAGCGAAGGGTAGGTAAACTAGCCAACCCAAAACAAAATCAACAAAAGTATCGTACCATTGGATCCATTAATTCCCTAGTAATTTGCATCTATAGTTTCACATATGCAAGTAAAGATATATATTTCTATATATTAAGCGAGAAGCATATTTAGAAATGACTATTGAACAAACACAAATAACCCAAAATCTAGCTCATATTCAAGATCAGTAAACTTGGGAATACTACAAAATGCACACTTTGAAGTATCAATATCAACGATTTATCAGATTATACATACAGACAAGAACACAAGCATACTGATGCAGTAAATTTAAAGAACCAATTAAAAAAGCAGAACTCAACCTAAACTGACAGCAAAATACGCTTAAATTGAGCACAAATATAATAATTCATATAGCCATGAGCTGAAATTGAACAAAATAACCCCTAAATGACAACAAAAAATCACACTCCACTAAATCTAACTCAACCAAAAACAAAATTCAGACGCCAAACTTCATGTATACCTTGCAGATACATGTAGACATACACCTAAAACACATTGCATAGAGCCAAATGAAAAAAACAAATTACCGCAACACCACCCGACTCAACCTTCCTAGCATAATCCTCAGCAGCCGCTTTTCTTTGAAGCGCGAGCCGCTTCGCCTGAGCCAACGCCGAGGTCGACTCCTCAACTGCACCAGCACCACCTCCATCCCCAGCAGCAACGGTCGCTACTTTAGGAACCCGAACCTGCACGGTCCCCTCTCGGGAAACCCTAAATCCCCGCGGATCTTTCAAAAACTCCTCGACTCGATTCACTTCCCGCAAGAAGCCGTTCTCGGAGCCCGGAGACTGGAGACTCCGAGGAAACCCTAGCGAACAAAAGCAAATCCGGCGACTACAACAACAAAGAGAAACATTAACGTTAACAATGCAACGAGAGAGCACGATAGCCAGTTCAAAAAGGAGGGGAAATAGTTGTTATTTTAAAAATAAAATTGAAAAAATATATATATTTTTACCATGTAATTGGGCAAGCTACGTGAAAGGCCATAGTAAGAGAGATTTGAATTTGGGGGAAATAATTTTTCTTTTTTTTTTTTTGAGTTTTGGAGATTTATCGATCTGCCTCCCTTTTTTAAAACAATAATAAATAAAATTTAAATTGGAAAACGTCGTCGTATCATAGATCTCTGGTTCTGTTCGCCTGGCTTGTGAATTTGGTCTTTTAATACGAGGGAGATTAGCCTAATGATATAGAAAAAGTCATTCTAATTTTAAAAATAGGCTTAATGTCAAAAACAAGTACTTAAAGTATCATGTTTTTCTTCTTTTAAGTGTTTAAACTATTTTTTGTCCTTTTTAAGTGCTTAAACTATTCTGTTTTTTTTTTTAGGTGTATAAACTTTTTTTGCTCCTTTTAGGTGCTCAAATTATCATTTTTTGCCCCATTTTAAGGTCAAATTGAGGCACTTATTTTGACCAAAAAATGATAGTTTGTGTACCTACTTTAATCAAAAAATGATAATTTGAGCACTTAAAAGGAAAAAATGAGATAATTTTAACAATTATTTTAATATTAAGGTTTTAAAATATTTTTCATTTTTCTATTCTCAATTTTTTATCATTTTCCCAATTGAATTAACTAATAGAAAAAATATATAAAAAAAACTCCTTAAACTAACTACAATAATTTTATTTTTTAATATCGACGTAGTTATTTTGTTATTTTCTGTCAAAACACAAATAATTAAGATAATAAAAATGTTTAAAAACTATAAAAGATTAAACTGCACATATGTTCTTAAACTATGACCGTCATCCTAAATTAGTCCTTAAACTTTTTAATATTCCAGCTTCATATCAAACTATGATCCTCATTCTAAATTGGTCCTCAAAGTTTTGAACGTTTCAATCTCATCCTCAAATTATTATTTACGTCACATTATACTATGCATCAGTGCTTGCATAACGTCAACAGTTTTTATAATTGGTATATCAACATGGGATATGACTAGCATATATTGACAATTTAAGGATGAAATTAGAATGCTCAAAAGTTTAAAGGATCAAATTAGAACGAGGGTCATAGTTTGGGGGTGAAATTAAAATGATCAAAAGGCCGGGATCAATTTAGAATGAGAGTCATAGTTTGATGATGAAATTGAGACATTCAAAAATTTAGAGACTAATTTAGAATGATTTTCATAGTTTGGGGATGTGTAATGCAATTAACTCTACTAAAAATTATAAAAAAATATTCAAACATATTTAAATTATTAAAAATTGTGAAAATCATTTAAAAAACTATTGAAAATATTATTTTTTCGGAAATATATATATATATATATATATAATTTATTGAAAACTCATTATTTTTCGACAAACAACAAAAATCCAAAGATAAAAAAGCGGTAAAAATAAGGGTTAAAATGACTTTTTTTGAAAAGTTTGAAAATATGTGTAGATTATTAACTAATCTAAGTGATCTTTTATACTGTATTCAACCTTATAATACAATAAAAATCAGTTAAACTCATGTAACCAATGAGTTTATATTTGTCTATCAATTAATTGCTTTACATTATCGAAATTGAGGTTGATGTGACAATAAAATAGAATAGATATACATAAATTTTATTTATTTCATTTCAGTTCAAACAAGATATCAATACTCTATGAATTAGTCTCAATATATAAGCTGACAATTTCGTCGATTAGTGTTAGTTACGTTTAAGTTTCTTAGTTCACTAATTCGAATCAAATACTGTAAAAGTTTAACTAAATTTTAACCAAGTTTTTTAGTATAACCACAAACATCCTACCCATTAGCTGACTATCTCGAATCAAATACTGCAAAGGCTTATTATGGAATGATCCTCCTAATCCAGTTTGCTTCATTCACAACGTCAGGATTCGAACTCTCGACCTTACTTAAGGAATTTAATAACTCAACTCACTAGAGAAATTGATAGTTGGTTAAACAATGTGTGTATAATGACATTATTAAAATTAGATGATATTATAATTGTCTTTATGATTTTGTATCATGCACATCAGTTGCTTATTTTACATATTTATATTCAATTTAAATATGTGGAGTAATTTGAATAAAAAATATTATTATTTTATTTAAATATAAGATAATATTTGTATTTGATTTTAAATCTAGTTAAACTCGTGCATATCTGCAGACTAAACCACTCGAATCTAGGTCACTTAGATTGAATCAAAATTTAAGGGTAAACTACATAAATGACCACTTAACTATGAGGTTGGTGTAAATTTAACCACTATACTTTTAATTTTGGCAAATATACCACTTAACTGTTTAATTGATTTCAATTAATCCACCAACCGTTAAAAATAGAAAAGTTGACGTGGCTGTTAAATAAAATTGGTATAATTATACATTTGGTCCCCATTATTGACACAATCTATCAATTTAGTTAGGGATGGGCACGGCACCCTGACCCGACGGGTTCCGACCCGACCCGACCCGATCGGGTCGGATATTTTTATGAAAAAATCGGGTTCGGGTCGGGTCGGATTTTTGTGTAGGGTGAGGTCGGGTCGGGTTTTAGGATGAAAAAATCCGACCCGACCCGACCCGGGACTAATAGTATAATTTTCTCCTAAATTTTTTAGGGATATTTGTAATAATACTCTCTCTTTATATATATTTTTATAACTAGGTCCTTAAAATTAATTTTTTTATTTACATTTCAATCCTTAAAATTATTTTTTTATAATTATGCCTCTTAAAATTATTTTTTTACAATTAGGTCCCTAAAATTAATTTTTTTCTATAGGTCGGGTCTGGGTCGAGTTTAGAATATTTATTTTCGGGTCGGGGCGGGTCGGGTTTTTTAAAGAATTGGATCAGGTCGGAGTCAGTTTTAGGATAATTAGTTTCGGGTCGGGTTCGGGTGGACCAAAAACCCGACCCGACCCGTGCCAATCCCTAAATTTAGTCTTAATTTTAATCTAATAAAATAAATTAATTATTCAATTATGTGGTGACACGTGTCACCACCTTATTGGATCAATTTATCTATTTTTATTTAATTTCCTCCTCTAATCAGGTAATGACACGTATCACCTAATTGGAGAAAGAAAAATAGAATAAAAAAACTAGGCACAAAGGGATTCAAACTTAGGTGCTTGAGGTGAAAATGTCATGATTTTACCACTACGTCAAGCATGCTTTAGTGATATAGAATACAAAATGTAATGGGTAAACTACTGTAGGGGTCACTTTCGTTTCTCGTTTGTACAGATTTAGTCACCACTTTTGAAAAGTGCCAATAAGTGGTCATCTACGCTTTCGATGTGTAAAGACTTGGTCACTCCGACGTTATAGTCCGTTAGTCCCCTAACAAATTGCTGACGTGGCGGAATTAATTAACGAAAAAATAAGGATAAATTACTGCAATAGCCATTAAAATTTATCTCATGTACATTTTAAAGGGTAAATTGCACGCTAAGTCTATAAATTTTTTATTTTTGTTCAATTTAGTCCTAAAAATCTTTATTTAACCCGAATTGACCCAAATTGTTTTCTAATTTTTATAAATTAGTCCATTATTTTTAATACGATGATGTTTTTGTTCAATTTAGTCCTTAAAAAATTTATTTAACCCACAATTAACCCCTACTACTTTATATTTTTTTATAAATTAGTCCAATATTTTTAACATGCTGATATTTTTGTTCAATTTTGTCATCAAAATATTTATTTAACTCACAATTGACCCCTACTACTTTATAATTTTTATAATTTAGTCCAATATTTTAAATATAATTATATTTTTTTGTTCAATTTAGTACTAAAATCTCTATTTAACCCAAAATTGACCCATATTCCTTTATAATTTTTATAATTTAGTCAAATAATTTAAATATAATCATATTTTTGTTCAATTTAGTCATAAAAATATTTAAAATATTGGAATAAATCATAAAAATTATAAAGAAATATGGGTCAATTTTGGGTTAAATAGAGATTTTAGGACTAAATTAAACAAAAAATATAATTACATTTAAAATATTTGACTAAATTATAAAAATTATAAAGTAGTAGCGGTCAATTGTGAGTTAAATAAAGATTTTGATGACAAAATTGAACAAAAATATCAGCATATTAAAAATATTAGACCAATTTACAAAAATTATAAAGTAGTAGGGGTTAATTGTGGGTTAAATAAATTTTTTGAGGACTAAATTGAAAAAAAATTCAACATATTAAAAATAATTGACTAATTTATAAAAATTAGAAAGCAATTTAGGTCAATTCGGGTTAAATAAATATTTTTAGGACTAAATTGAACAAAAATAAAAGTTTTATAGACTTAGCGTGCAATTTACCCCTTTAAAATAAGTCAGCTGATTTTTTTTTATTTATTAGTGACATGTGGCACATTATGATTGTTCTGTGAGAATTTTTTTTAACGGAAGGGACATATGAGGTCACGGTTTTTAGTTCAGAGGCCAACGGAGGTCACAATGTATACTTCAAGGGGAAATGTCCAAAAAAATTCTTTAAAGGGCAGTTCAGTATTTTGTGTATACTTTAGGGGCCAATGGGGCATTTAAGCAAAAAAAAAAGTAAATGTAGTTTTAAGGCACTCAAACATAGGGGTGAGCAAAAACTCGACTCGACTCGAATTTTTTTTTTTTTGCAATTTCAAATTATTCGAGTCGAATTATTCAAGACAAATCGAATAACTTGAAAAATTTTCGAGTTCGGGTTAATTTCAGAATTTAAAATTTCAGAAAACCAAAAAATCGAATAACTCGAAAATATACCCCTTTACTTATACGATGCGTTTAGAAAGAATAAATAAATATTTCATAAATATTTTTCTTTCCTTGTTTTTGTTCTCCAATAGCCATCGTTTACTCGTCCTTTCCTTCAAATCTTCAATTTTACCTAACCTTAAAATTTTAAATACTTTTTGAATTCTGGTTTTTACTGCATCAAAGCTCCAGTTCCAAGCTTGAGCCTCACACAACATATAGATTCATTTAAGTATCTTTAAAATTTAAGGTATATTGTTTATTTTAGCTTGAAGGTATTAGGTATATATGTTCAAACTTCTGCATTAATTTCTACTCTTCAGATTTGTACAAAGCTTTAACTCCTTTAGCAACACAATTTATTGGTAGGAATGAAGTGTTGGGTAATTAGCAAAATAAATGCATACCTGCCAAGGAAATTAAGCTTCTTCCAATGCCTTTGTAATGTTCTCATATGCGTTTTTGCAATTGCCCATTTACGCAGGACTTCTGTTTTTTTTTTTCTGCTTTCTTTTTACATTTTAAAAGAACACCATATTTATGCATGAGGAATAATTGAATCTTTATATAATCGAAACTTTACAATCTTTGTCGCTGCTAAAGATGAATAATTAAAAAAGCAACGTTAGTGTTCGATTTGGCAGACATTAAGGTAAAGAAACAAGACTCTACTGATTAACTGTATTCATAATATTTGGGTGAAAAAAAAAGAATTTACAATTGATATTGCATGCAATGGTAAGAATGTCTATCAAAATATAGACCATCAATATAGGGGAGTTCTAGGGAACAACCTTTAAATACAGGCTAAAGAACGGCTGACCTGTTTACCGGGTAAAAAGCGGTACACAAATTGTTACATGAAGCGGTACACAAATTGGTACAATATTGTAATAAAAGAATGTATATACAGTTTTATTACAGGATGCACTGTTTACCGGTACACAAATTGTTACATGATGCTGTACACAAATTAATACACTTTTGTAATAGAAGAATGTATATACCCTTTTATAACACATGCACGAATTTTTGGAATGGATTATGGACGTGTAAGGAAATGTGTCCATACACAATTTCTTACCCGAAAAGCATATTTTGTTACAATAGAGGTATGGAACTGTGTATATACATATATTACTACCCAATATACAGAAATTTGTACAAATTTGTAAGAGGAAAAGGTATATACATTTTCTTGTACACGGTTTGACGAAGGTTAAAAATGGACTTTTACTTGTAGGGAAATGTGTACATACAGAAATTCTTACCCGATAAACATAATATTTTACAAGTTTTGTTAAGATTTGTGTATATACTCTTAATAGGACGAATTGTACATGAATTGGAACAAATTTGTAAGACGAAACGGTATATACCTTATATATTACAAATGTGTAAGATGGAACAAATGGGTCATTAGTTGTAGGAAATGTGTACATACACAATTTGTTACCCGTAAAGCATATTTTCTTACAAGTTATGTAAGGAGTTGTGAATATACACGTAATAGTACCCAATGTACACAAAATAGTAGAAATTCGTTTGAGGAAATGTTATATACCTTATTTATTACAAACTGGGTAGAACTCTGTACGTATACTTTTTTTATTAAACAAAATTTCCCAGGGTCGTCGAAATGTCCAATTTGTTTGTAAGGAAATGAGTACATACACGTATTCATACACAAAAAATACTTTCGTAGAATTTATGATAATGGCATCGAAACCAGGCCAAGGTGGGTTCGGTTCTGGTTTTGCATCGAAACCTCGTATAAAGGGTTTCAGTGCTGGTTAAGCGCGAAAATATTTGAAGGTCTTTAACCTTGTGAGTGAAAATTACTTGGTTTGGTATGAAAGATGAAGAAATTTTATGACAGAAATAAAATGCATTCCAATCCAAACAACGTTACAACGTTCAAATACATTAGATATTAAAAAAAACATAATAAATCCTCCCCTCCTCATTCCTGCCCCGAGAAACGACCTGCATGCCCGCTGCCACCCATGGCACTGGAACCAGCCTCTGGTTGGTGCTGACCAACCATCTCTGAATAAGATCGGATATCATATCTGACCCTATTGTTGCCTAATGAACAAAACATGTATGCATTAGTATGAGAAGAAGTGAATCTTGTAGAAAAGAAGAAACTTATGATAGAGACAACCTTGAGAGTGGTGGCGGTTGAAGTAGTCTATGTCCTCTTTCGTAGGCATGAAACCATAAAGTTGGCGCTTTGTGCCTGGAGCATAGAAGATGCCTTGACATTGTTCCCAAGCTTTTCTATCGAAACCTTGGGCAGCAAACTTGTTATGCAGATCCTGGGCGTCGAGATAACCTCTTGCTGTGCTCTGAAAAATCAAAAGGCTCATCCCACGATGGCCGTCGGGTCCATATGAATGGCGAGGCTTGGCAATAGTATTATAGGAAGGGAAAGAGTCCCGCAGCTCTTGGTTTCCCATGCCAATCCACTGAAGCATAAAATGCAAGATATTAGAAGTGAAGCAATTGTAATAATATTGAAAACATAATTCAAATTTGTTAAATAACTACCTTCCTAGTAGCATCCCTTTCCAACTGTGTGTTCATTATCATGACCATGGGCGGCCAGAGTATTTGGTGATCATGAACCTCGTTGTTTGCAGGCAGGGGGCAGGCAGTATTAGCAACAGTGGGATCATCTCTCAAAGCAGTCCATTGGCCAAAAGCTTGACCCTGAGGAATAGAAGAAGTGCCCCTTGCAAGCAATTCCTCATCCAAGAGTTTAGCAAAATGGCGATGGAGCTTCAGCTTTGGTCCACCTTTCGTTGAGGCATGTGACTTTAGGGACTCAATGCCAGTAAACTTCTGAGAGGCACCAGGACCTCCTTGGCAGGCTGGACATGACCATTTTGTAGCAGGTTCAGTGATGGTCACCATTGTAGCAATGGCCTGGAAAAAGCTCCTGAACCATTTGCTTTATCGGAGAGTTTCATTGCT
Organism: Hibiscus tridactylites; assembly: GCA_958450335.1. Lineage (NCBI taxonomy): Eukaryota > Viridiplantae > Streptophyta > Magnoliopsida > Malvales > Malvaceae > Hibiscus > Hibiscus tridactylites. Next base: position 18,656,990 of record OY288273.1, on the reverse strand, counting down.
CGGTTGTTCATCGTCGTCAGAATCCAAATATAAGTCATCATCAGAATTTGAGTCAGACTCAAATTCTAATTTTCTCTTCGAGAAATGGTGAGGAATGTTTTTTGAAGATCTGCTTGAACTCATCTTAAATGAAAGAAGTTTAAAGTATTTGGTTAGGAAGAGAATATAAAGAAAGAAGGGTTCAGATGACTATAGGGAATTGTTGATGTTGTAAAGAGTATGGAGAAGAGTTGTATATTTATAGGGGAATTCAGTTGGGAGGGAAAGTGAAAAAGTGAAAAGGCTGAATCGTTTTTGCTTGGTTTCGAAAAAGTAATTGGTTCTATGGAGGGGGTACCTACTTTGAGAAGGCACGCTGTGTGTCTGTTCATTGCACTAGGTACATGAACATGAACCCCTTCATTAATTAGAAGACAGAAATCTGAAAAGGCTGAATCGTTATGCTTGGTTTCGAAACCAGCTGTAAACACGATGAGGAAGAAGAAACGGTTCATGTGATTATAGTGAAAAGACAGAACAATGAAAAGGCAAGATTCCTTTTAACAGGTTCGAAACCATCTGAGGGGGTTTCGGAACTATATACAGTTATTAGTAGCAAAATGTACACAGATCGGTACAAGATTCCAAAAGAAATCGGTATATACATGACTTTATTACACAGTTTCACGAATTTTCAAGTTGGGTCATTTAATTGTTAGGAAATGTGTACATACATAAATTGTTAACCAAATGCAAAGTACATAATTTTGAGGGGCATCGAAACCACCTCAATGGGGTTTCGGTGCCTGTTTGAAGTGCAGAAAAAGTTACTAACTTGTTCGTAGAAGCCAGCTATAAAGTTCTGCGATTATACATAAAATATTAGCCCTTTCATGTAATTGTTTATGTTTAAAAATGCCTCACGAGATGTCTGCTCATTGAAGCAGGTGAAAGCAACTGAAAAAGCCTGACTCGTTCTGGGGGTATCGAAACCTGCATTATTTTTGGGTAACACGCAAGGGTGCAGGTGATGACAGTGAAAAGACAGAACACTGAAAAAGAAGATTCCTTTTAATAGTTTCGAAACCAGGATATGGGGTTTTGGTACTATATACACATAATACTTGTAAGAATTGTACAGAAATGCGTAGTCGCTGTACATGATGTGTACGAGGTATCGAATCTACAGATAAGGGGTTTCGGTGCTGTGATTTCATTGGGGCGTCGAACCCCGATTTGAGGGGTTTCGGTGCCTTTCGGTTTCGAAACCCCCTTAAGGGGTTTCGGTGCTATATACACATATCTTCACATACCCTGTGTAGACCTTGTTTACAATAAGAGTTGTACATAAATACGTTGTCTTTGTACATGATGTTGGTTTTGGTACAAAACTGTAAATGTATCATATTACAAGTACAAAATTTCTTGCCAATAATATTTCTGAATATATAAGATTGTATGTTATAATTACAGAGATACAAAAGATGTTTCAAAACATATAATACAGAGGAGATTAGAAGAGAAAACTTGGTTAATCCAATTGCCATCCACGGTTTCAGCTGCATTTAATCCAAAAATGGATGATGCTTCACGTACTCCTGTACATTGTCTGCTGCGGCCATGTTTTCTACATATACCCTAATGGAACCACCTAATTCTATGATCAAGTACAAGTACATAATTAGGTTGCAAGTACATTGATTCATTTTTATAATGAATAAGTGTCATTTTAGGGTGTTGTACCTAATGCGTTATGAGTTCTCTCATCTTCTGGGTTGTAGGATTTAGGACAAATGTAGTTGTTCTCCTGAAAAATGAACATAATGGACAACTTAATTATTTGCTACAGATTCATTGACTATATTGCAGATAGTAATGAGCAAAATTGAAAATAGTTGTGTTCTTCACTGACCGGATTATTAAGCATTTTAGCTTCGGAGTCATCAACCAACAGCGTGTTTCCTTCGTTATACTGAGGCATATTATCCCACACGCGCCTCAGATTTTTTGTATATACATTTGGATAGGATGGATGTTTTTCGCAGTGTCTTTGATCCTGCAATATTCAAATATAGTCCATCAGATTTGTCAAATTCTATTTATATGCTTTAACGAAGATGAACTTTGAAGTTACCCAAATGAAGGCAAGTCTTGGTTTAAGATCACTAATTCTCCAAAGTGCCCACTGTAGGTTTTCTCTGCATTGATGAACAGTTCAGGCACAAATAAAGTCAATCCACAAATAATCTTAAAGGATCGTGTAATTATATACATTTAGGGTGGTGACAATTGTCCGCATTACCTTGTCCTTGAGGACCAAATAGCAACCTCATACGCAGTAAAACAATAACACAGAAACTCAAATGCACCAGGTCTGAGTTCCACAGCTGCAATTGAAAAAACATAAATTCCATACTCTAATTTATGAGCAGTTGTATTAACAGTGAGTCACAAAATTAATACCGTCTTTACTAACAGTGGCTAGCACGCCATTGTAATCAAGAATAAGAAGCTTCTTCGTCGTGGTAGGTGCTACGTTCCTGTACCATTCGCCATACCTTTGCGGAGGACGCCTGGGTCTCTGAATTTCAGAGTCTATTTCATTACTTGGCGTTATGCCATGGCGATGAAGCTTCTTTCGCCTGTAAGTGAGAGTCACTTGAGGTGTAGAAGCACGCGCAAGAGCATGGCCTTCTGCCGGAGCAGATGCCTGATCATGAACATCAGCTGCAGCATATGCATCATCGTTATCTTTTGCAGAAGTACATGAGACATTTTCTGTTGGGCCAGAGGCCTGATAATGGCATCCTGGTGCAGAATATGCATCAAAATGCTCCTCAGCAGGTGTACCTGTGACATTCTCTGTATAGAACAATCCAATGTTACGTCGAGGAACACACCCTAAAGTTATCAATGAAACTAAACAGAATGCAACACGATATGGAAAGGAGGTGTAAATGGATTGATTTATAACAAATGTCAGTCAATGTTCATGAAGCAGTCTAACAAATTCAACAAATGTTTATTCATGTAATACAAGAAATCCATATACTATGCATACTAGCCTAACCATCATCATAATCATTTGCATCCTGAGGCGATGTCGGTGGAAATACATGCTGATTCCGTTCACGTTCCAATGAATAAACACGAGCTTGTAGTTGCTCAAATCGGGAATTAGCCTCTGCCACATGACTGCGGATAAACGCATCCAAGTTCTTTAGTGTGTCGTACATGGCGTCAATTTTATCTGGGGGTGGAGCATTTGGTACATCTTCAATTCGTCTTGCAATTCTTGCTTCATCTTCATCTCTTTTATGGACCCATTCACCCTGAATGAACGTCCACCCCGTCTTCTTAGTTGTTGTTTCATCAATTTTACTTGGTAGCGGGATTTCAGGGTCCATGGAGGTGTCGATCCCTAAACATTCAAATATGTGACTAAGCACACATCCATAAATGAGGGAGCCTCTTGAAGGGTTGCTAACGATTTCCGCAATATATCTGAAGATGATTGTAGCTATATCGGGTTTATTTTCTGACCGAAATTGGTGCAACCACCAATAATCAATATGACGCATGCGAGTGCATCATCCACCTGATGGCCGGAAGAACCAAGTTGTCATTAGATGCAGAAGCCTTTCATGTATATGAAGATGAGTTGGGCTGTCATCATCGAACTTCAAGGGGACACGGTCGTTTTCTTGCTCTTCACCAGTAACTTCCACACCAATGTGTTGGGCAATAATTGCCGGAGTGATTGTAAATTCAACTCCCATCAGATAGGACTCGATAGCTACACAGTGTTGGCTTATGGCATCATGTTGAAGGGTAGCATTTGCATAGAAGATCTTCACCAGGTTCTGATAAACACGGGGTTTAATATCGAGATATCTGATCCAACCCCATTCCACAAATAAAGGCCAGAAGTTGAATTGATAATCATTGGACATCAAAAAATCCAAGTCAATCGTTCGCTCCTTCCTAATCTTCTTCGCCTCGTACACTTCGTGGAATCGCTGAAGACAAGCGGGATCACGGAAACAATGGCTCAAAATATTTGGAGGTTGTGGCGCGTCAGCTACAATCGAACGGATAGAACCACCTGTTTGATTCGGACCTCGTTTACCTTTACTGGGTTTAGGGTTTTTTGGAGCCATGTAAGAGTTTTTGGTTGGAATATCTGAAACTAAACCCTAAACAATCGAAGAAGAAGAAAACGAACAGTCTCAGGTTTCGAATATGGCTGGTAATCGAAGAACAAACAATAAAAAGCGTTAAAATTGAAGGGTTAGGGTTACAAAATTGTGTTTTCCGAGATGGAGGAGCTGGAACGTTTTCATTTACAGTCTATATTTCCCGCTTTTTATAATTTGAAACAGGTTTCGAATCCCCACATGTAGTTTCGATGCTCTTTTGGTTTCGATACATGACTTTTGGTTTCGATGCCGGCTTGGTATCGAAACCTCCCTATTAAAGGTATCGAAACCTTTTGACGATATATCATTTATTGTATTACCTACCAGCCCATCTGTCAACTTATTGCAATTTAAAGTGGCAGCTGATATTAAAGGTTCTCCACAACTACTTCTCCTTATTTCATCATCAACGTCAGAAGTAATAAAGGAAGGATTAAACAACATATCGTTGTAGACCACTTTTTCCATCTTCTAATTTGAAACATGGCTGGTGTAAGAGTTGAGGAAGCTCAAATTGGTGAACCAGATGAGTGCAACACAAATGAAGTTGGTGCTTCCGATAATTTGGTTGGTATGGTGTTTAACTCTCGTGATGAGGCGTGGAACTATTATCGACTATATGCGAAGAATAAGGGGTTCAGTGTCAGTCGTGCAACAACAAGGACTGATGGTATGGGAAATGTACATACGCAAGAGTTTTGTTGTTCAAGGGGAGGACAGCGCAGAAGGAAAGTTAATGACTCCGACCGGAAACGTGCGCCTCGTGATATAACACGAATTGGTTGCAAGGCAAAGGTGATTGTCAAGTGCAAAGAAGAATCAAGGTGGGAGATAGTAGTATGTCACAGTGAGCATAATCACCCGTTGTGCCCACCTATAATGCAACCGTATCTTCGGTCGGCTAGAGAAGTTAATGAAGATGATGTAATTGAGGCACAGGCTTTGAAAAGTGTTGGCCTGCGGACGTCGGAGGTAATGAATTATTTCACGCAACAGTCGGGAGGTTTCCACAATGTTGGTTTCATTCGAAAAGACTTGTACAACTCCCTTCAAAAAGCAAGGGCGGATGAATATCGTGATGGTGATGTCAATTCTCTTCTTGCATACTTTGACTTCAAGAAAGATCAAGATGCAGGATTGTACGTGCAGTTCAACACTGATCCATTAGGGGGGTTGCATAATATTTTTTGGTCGGACTTAACATCTAGGTCCGACTATGTATGCTTCGGTGATGTAATTGCATTTGACACAACGTACAAGGGTAACATGTATGGCCGGCCTATAATGCCTATTGTTGGTGTTAATCACCACCATCAAACCATTATCTTCGGTGTCGCAATTTTAGCAGACGAGACTGCAGACACATTTGAGTGGGTCCTTACTGAGTTCATGCAGGCAATGTCTAACAAAGCTCCTGTCTCAGTCGTCACGGATGGTGATAGGGGCATGCACAGGGCTATCAAGACAGTGTTCCCATGTGCCCATCATCGCATATGTTCCTGGCATCTTTCTCGAAATGCCCAGGCAAACGTAGGTGATCCCAAATTTACATCTGCCTTTACACGGTGCATGTCCTCTTGGTGGACAATTGAGGAATTCGATCGCCAGTGGAGATCAGTTATGAAAGATTTTAACGTCGAGCAGCATCCCTGGGTCGTGGAGAAGGATCACACGGTTGGTATGTGGGCACAAGCATATCTCACAGGACATTTCTTCGCAAATCTTCGCTCAACACAACATTGCGAATCTATGAATTCCGCCCTCAACATTATCCTCGAACATAAGAAGACATATCTTGAAGTGGTCCGTGCCATTGACAAGGGAATAAATGACATGCGCTTAAATGAGTTGAACGAAGAATACAAAAATTGCACCTCGAAGCCTTTCCCACTGACCAAATTGCATGACCTTGAAGGGAGTGCAGCTGACATCTTCACCCGGGCATCGTTTGACAAAGTTGTGAAGGAACTAAAAAATGAGACACTGTTTCGTGCTCTCCATCCGATACTTACGACTGAAGGTGCACGAACGTATCGTTTGACACAGTATAAGGATCCGGATGCCATCTATGAAGTTGTGCTTGATTTCACAACACATAACATTACATGCAGTTGTCGGAAATTTGAGACAATCGGCCTTCCATGTCGCCATCAACTACACGTTCTTAAGTTGGAAGACTTCTCCGCCATTCCAAATTGCTTAATACTACCGCGGTGGACAAAAAATGCTAAGGTATCTGCTCCATCTTATCTTCACAGCGAAGTCTGTCCTGAAATAAGACAAATGTCTCGATTTGCATCGCTACGCTCACTTTCATCGCGGTTGTGCTACCTTGCGTCTCAAACAGACGAAAGTTTCAAAACCACAAAAGATGAGTTACTACGGCTAACTGCTCAATTTGAGCAGTCCGTAACATTCAATGAGTCCTCATCACATAGGGTACGCCAAAACACCGTTCGAGACCCGCAAACGAAGGACGCAAAACGAAAGCAGAAAATAAACACTAATGCGTCCACAAAACGGAGGAATCATTGTTCATTTTGCAAAATGGAGGGACACAATAAGAACACATGCCCGGGACTGAAGGTTCAACTTCCAACGGGTACTACGGAACTTGACGACCAAGACATGTCTCAACCATAATGCAAATGTCATTCAAATCACTGTAAGTAAAACCTAAACCATGTGCATATGCTACTTTTATCCACTGAAATTTATCATATATAGAACCAAATTTCTGTACAAGCGTTTTACTACATTGTGGCCCTGAAATTGCATAATATACATTCAAAATTTGTACATTTCACTTTCACTCTTACCTAACCTATGTATGCTTGCAGCACATGTCATATACAAAATGTTTTCAGTTCATATACATCCAAACATGGTTACGACCCATAAAAAAGTGGGTTCCTTTACGCACTGCAACGCCACAAAAAAATAAGTCAAAATCCATTGCCATCCGCTCACCACTGCCCCATCCCCTAACATGTTCTTCACCAAACAAAATTGCATTAGATTAGAATAATGAACAAGATGTCCTACTGCATTCAAATACATAATAAACAAAGCATTCAGGCCTTACCATTGCGGCCGCTTAAAACTGCCATGTTTTGAAACCCTTGGTTCGTTTGCCTTTATGCACCATTGACCTACAGCAACATTGATATTCCTCCGCAATTTATTCTTATGATAACTGATAAGTTCGTACAAAAGAATCATCCGATCCCATTTTCCAACGCTCTATTAAGACAAGTACAAACAAATTAAGCTTTTATTATAGATCATTGTAGTATACATGACCAAAGTAAGGAAAGTTGAATGAAGATTAACCTAAACCCTTACCACTTCCCCTATATGCTTCTCATTCCAAAGCTGCATCCATCTGATGCAAAACATACCACAATCATCTCTGTTAGAAAACAAATCCATGTTAACATAATACCACGAGTAATCCTTCCCAATTTGTTAAACAAAATTAACACAAAGTACTATAATATGACAACTCTGTACCCATTATCCTGATGTTTGACTTTTTTCACCATCACGCGCAGACTGGTCAACGGCCTTGATGGTGAGCCAAACACTTGGACAAACTTCTTATCTTTTAAACATTCTTTTAGACTATTGGTCTACATGCAGAAACATTTTTTCTGTTTTTACATACTCTGTAACATCTTAAACAATGGAATAATAAAAGTTCGTAGTTCTCGATTATTACCAGTTTCTCTGCCATACACACTCTTGCACCATTGCCTCGGGTATTTGGGAAGCTGTCCAGTAGCTTCACTACACCAGCATCAATATCGACGACACACATAAACCAATGAGTGTTGCTCTCATTCACGGGGATAAAGACCTGAAACAAGCAACGATTTCCATTGTAATATACAGATGACATGAAACTGCATGAGATGTTTAATTTATTAATGCTTCTTCGTACCACTTTACAGTCCGTCAACAAGCCATATGGATTGCCAACCTTATTCCAATACTGAACGATTATATCAACATTTACTCCGTCCAGAAGCGGAGACTACAATAGATCATTTATTATTAACCATGTATCCTTACAAAACCATATCCAGTTGTTCATAATACACATAAGATTCTTTAATATTTTACTTACACTCAATGCACACGGGATGTACCCTCTCCTTCTTTTAGATTTCTTCCTTATATCTTCATCAACAATGGTAAAACCAACAGCATCTATAACCTAAACCACAAACATATAGCAACTATCATACTAAATTTCTTGTAATATATACAAAATGCTTAAAAGGAATAGTCAAACCTACTAACCATTGAACCCACCCAACATCCAGGTCGTATCGTATCTGCATCGCTTACAGACAAATATGTGTGCCCAAAATCTGCAATTGATTTACAGCACCCATACAAAAAAACTTACATATTATATTTAACATAACAACATCATTGAGGATTACTTTCAAATTCAGATTGCTTACGATTCAGGCAATGGCGTATTCCATATATAGTCACAAGTATCTTTTGTTGACTTGCCTACTCCTTCCGGTACTTGGACGTATGTCAGTATCTGCAATGCTTACACATTTCTTGTTCAATACTTAATCTACTTAATAAGACAAATAAGTACTTCACGTTCAAATATATAAGTTTTATTAGAAAACCTCATTAGTTATTCAAGCACTAAACAATTAGTTTGAATAACATTAGAATTTCATCCATATTTGTCTGTAATAAATGTACTCATACACACACAACATTTATTGTGGACACAAATCCAACTTAAACCAAACATTGTCACACAACATTCTTCATTCAATGGCTGACTTTATTCATGTTCCGAGTTCGAATTCCTATTCTTATTCCTTTGCCACTAACCTTTGCAGTAGCTATAGCTGTTGTCTTGCCCTACAAGTTAACACAAACAATATCAACAACAATACTCTCAATCCTTAACATCTACAAAAATTTGATCAAATGAACTTATTATACCTTTTTTATTGTTTTCGGTACAGCAACGACTTCTTCAGTCAACCACTCGACTTCGTCCTCCATCATTGGGTCCTCCTCAATATGAACTCCTTCGTTCGGATCAGAAACTTTGACTTGCCCTTTGTCAACCACTTCTTCTCCTTCTTTACCATGAACAACAATTTCTCCATCAGATTTCCTCAACGACTTCTGCAATTCTTTCATGTTAGCATTTAAACTCTTGCATTCCTCCTTCAATTCCCTTATACTTTCTTCGATTTCTTTTTCCTTCTCCAGACGGGCTTGCAGACTATCTTTTATTCCACCCAACTCTACCAATACAGTCTGCAGCATATCCATAACAACATGATTTGTTCCATTCTTTTGATCCCCTTCTTCCCCTTCCACTTTCTCATCATCATACCCAAGTACCTGGAAACATCATCATTAAATCATTTCATATAACCACAACATCTTATATAATCCCAAGTTGGTTTAACCCACTTACCTTGGGTCTTTTTGGATGGCTTTCTTCCTTCAGGCTATTTACAATCTTCTTTACTGCCTTCTTGTTGCCCATGCATGTATGCGACCGCGACCTTGAGAGGCAGCAGCTATTCTGCTCGCGACTCCACTCCAAAAATCAAATAACCTCACCTACATTTATTATTCATCAAAACATTATAATCTACCTCAATAAACTCAATCCCATGAAACAAATGCTACGTTCGAACAAAACATAATTTTAAACATATATTACCTCTAATATCGCGATGCATCCGGTCATGTATGCCAAACCACCACGAACTTTCCAGTTCTCTACTCCATCAAGTAACTTGTTGTATGCATATTTGCACCAATTGATATTTCCCTTCAACCCCTCTGGGCACAACAACCGTAAATGTTCCGAGGAAGGCATATTGTTCGCATTAGGACTTATAAAAACACCAAGAATGAAAAGCAGAACGTGAGCTTTCAACTCGTCTCCCTCAAATTTACCGCTAACTATGTCCTCCTCAAGTTCATTCACCTTGGCATCCCTCTTTATTCCGTACTTCGATGCCATTTCTTTTGCATTAACATTTCTCGTTCCAATTTCAACTTCGACTCCTTCATTCTTCAAACCCAAAACAGCCTCCACATCTTCCACCAAAACTGGAATTTTATGTCCATCAAATTCCATGATCGACCTCTGGACATCAAAATTCTCTACTAAAGTCCGACATAGGTCGCGATGAATAGCTCTCGGTTTTATTTCTAGTAAAGGACCAAACCCTAACTCATGTACCACACCCTCAATATTCATCTTCCTCATCTCTTCAAACACCTCTGACAGCTTAATGAGGCTACATCTTGAAGACTTCTCCTACAACATTTCATAAATACATTATTTACTTCACTATTGCACAAATATACCTAATGTTAGAACAATTTCATCTCTTTTTCCATAAATAATTTCAAAAATTCACTTACCTTTTTCTCTTTCTCTTCCTCAGGTACTACAATATCCTTCACATTCGAGGTTTTCCATTCAGCTAGAGCCTGCTTCTGCTCCTCGAACATTTTTTTATAAGGCTCCTTTTCATCTTCACTCATCTGTCTCCACCTCAAACCCAATGCTTTTCTTTCCTATATCACTCTCACAATTAGTCCAATACAAATATCATGTACAATTAACAAACCATTACACAACATACTTACATTGTTGTTCATTGTCTTCTCCCCCTCCAAACGTTTACATTCTGCTTTACTGTAAAACATAAATTCTCTATTACCTTATGCAACTCATATTTAATAAATTTTACAGTTCTATATACATTTAACTTCAACTTACTAGAATTGGAAATATGCTGTACATAGCTTAGGTGCCTATGCATCCCCTTTATGAGACTTCTTATGTTTCATTGTCTGCAACCAAATACAAGAACAGTTTTTAAACCATCTCAGCCAACATTCATAACCAATACATGCATTTCAACTAAATAATTCTTACAACTCCAATCCCCTCGACAATATTTCTTTCTTAAATAATTCAAAACTTCTTCTTTGATTATCTTTTTTAACTACTGTTAAACACTTCTTCAAACTACTGTTATCTTTTTTTCCTAAAAACCCTTAACAGAACACTAACCAAAAACACCGAAAATTCCTTCCAATCCAATCTCCTATACAAAATTGATAATATTTTACAAAGAAATTCACATTCGCACGATTTATACAAAAACCTTCACCGTTCGCTGAAATAGAAAAAAAAACCCGAAAAAAACCCGAAATAGAAAAAAAAACGAAGCAAGAAGCAAAAAGCAAAAACTTACCTAAAAACCGTGCTCAAAACCAACCTCCTCGACAAATTTCCTTCAGATTTTCTTCTTTGGTTGATGCAAAAACCAGCTCGTCGTTTTGTTTTTCTTTTGGGTTCGATGCCCTAAAATTTTGTTTTTCTTTTCCCGCTCGTCGTATTTTACTCAACTTATACAATCGTTAAAAGGGTTACCGGTTCACCGGGTAACCTTATCCCACGTTTTTTTTTTCAATCCAACGGCCTATATTAAACCGGCTCCATCTAATGGGGTTTTTTCCTTGGTTGGTATTTAGTTGGTATTTAAGCCGCCTGTTTTTAGAATTGCCCATCAATATAATCTCGGAGTATTCTAACTTATTAACGAGTTCAGAATAAATGTAAGAAAATCTGAAATTTCACAGAAGCATGTCATGATTAAATATATAGCAAACGAATTGACCATATACATAGTTTTTTATTTTCTTAATTTGTTCATGTGTTCTTGCTACTGTAAAATCACATTTATTATTATTACAAGTTTACCATTTAATTACCTCTGTTGTTTTTATATCTTAACATTAGTTTTTTTTATCATGATGTATATTGTCATCTAATAGCACATGCATATATTAATTAATTTTTTAGACTTGCTCTAGTATTGCTTCTTGAATTTCATCTTGAGTAGGATTATATTTTTTGTCTTCATATAATAGTCTTATATTTTAATTTTATAGATGAGTGAATCACAAGGACAAAAAACTCAAAGCTCGCAAAATTTTTCTCCCTCTAAAGTTAATGACACTTGCTTTTCCCCAATGTTGCTAGTGAGGTTATGAAGATGATTGAAAGAGATTTGCATTGTTTGTTTGATGAATATTCTTTTATTGTCGGGAGAGCTAAGGTCCACGGAGCTCAATCAAGTATTCCAACGAAATTTTTCATATCTACAAAATTACATCAATCAAAGACAAGTTTGGTCGTGCAATAATATCTATTGAAGAAGCAACGAGTTAGTTTCGAAAATAAATCTGAGTTGGATAAATATTTGACTGAGGAGGAAGAAGAAAACAACTCAGCTTCATTTGATTTGTTATTGTGGTGAAAAGTGAATAGTCCACGATACCCTATACTTGCACAAATAGCTCGAGGTGTTTTCTCTATTTCTATCTCAATAGTTGTCTCAGAAAGTGCATTCAGCACAAGTAGACATGTTCTATATTGTTTTCGAAGTTCATTAACTCCGACTGTGGTTGAAACTTTGATTTGCACTCAAGATTGACTTCGAAAATCCAAAGATTCTATCAACCTTGACGAGTATGTTGCAGAATTTCAAGATATGAAAGATGGTAATGTTTTATTTTGATTAATAAAGTTAATTTTTTTTACATCATTTATATTTTAAAGCTATTTATAATTTAACTAACATATATATATTTTTAAATTTGTTAGATTTATCTAGAATACTCGAAAGCCAAGAAATTTTTTCAAAAATGCCGATAGTGCACGAAGAAGAAGATGAAGAAAAAGCCTAAGATATTCGACAATATAATTCAAAAACTCGAGAAGAAGTTTGTTGCAATTTCTTTTTTTGAACTGTTATGTTTTTGTTTTCATTGGGTTGTATCATTTGACACGTGTTGTTGGATTTTCTGAACTCTTATTTATTATTTAGTTTTGTTATTAATATATTTCGGGCACTCTTTTCATCCTCCCGCTATCTTTGGTCTCGCATTGGCCTTACCTAGATAAGAAAGATGTTTTTAACGAGGCCTATAATTTATTAAAATGACACATTTATACCTCAAATATTCGATAATAATAATATAATTTAAAATCTTATTTACACATGTGAAAAATAATATGAAGAAACTCGTTTAAATTGGAACCAAAATTTGTACATAAACTCAAAAATCGAATCGACTCGAATTAGACTTGAGCTCGCTAAAATCGACTCGAATTGAAAAAATTTCAAATAAAGTTCAAGTTGTAAAATATGATGTGTCACTCGAATAACTCGAATTTTTTTACTCGACTCGCTTGAACGCTCACCCCTACTCGAACATAACATGTTTATGGTGCATAAAACATCTAACTCAATTAAATAAATCTAATAATTAAATTTAAATTAATAATATTTTGTATATATTTTGAATTATAGCTAGTACACGATTTAAAATTAAAATTTTAAAATTATATTATGTTCGTGAGTTTGAATTCACTAAATTAATTTAATATAATTTAAATTTTTTAATTTTTTGGATAAAGTACACAAATGGTCATTAAACTATCTTTAAAATACAAAATGGTCACCAAACTTTTAAAAGTTACATAATGGGCATTAAACTTTAGTTTTTGTTACAAAATGGTGACTGGGCCGTTAATTGTTATGAATGACATGAAAGTTACGAAAATTTGAATAATATCACATTTAATCCTCCGTATTTACACATTCAATCAATTTAGTCTTAATTTAACCCTCATTATTGATGTCTAAATTGATTGAATTTGTAAATACTAAAGATTAAATGTGATACTATACAAATTTTTGTAACTGTCACGTCACCCAGTTAAAGACAGTTAATGACTAAGTGATCATTTTTTTAACAAAAACTAAAGTTTAATGTCCATTATGTAACTTTTGAAAGTTTGGTGATCGTTTTGTATTTTCTGGAATAGTTTAGTGACCATTTGTCTACTTTACCCTAATTTTTTATATTAGAAAAATAATAAAAACTATATTTTATATAAAATATTAAAAAATATATTTAATATAACAATATTGATTTTTTAAATTAAAAAACATGAAAGATTATATTTTTTAGAATATTTAATAATAAAAAAATATAAATTTAAAAATATAGTTTTTTTTATCATTTTTAATATAAAAAATAAAACTTTAAAATTATATTAAATTCATTTAGTGAATTTAAACTCACAGACATAATATAATTTTAAAATTTTAATTTTAAATCGTATACTAACTATAATTTAAAATATATACAAAATATTTTTAATTTTAATTTAATTATTATATTTATTTAATTAGGTTAGATGTTTTTATGCACCATAAATGTGTCATGTTCGAGTTTCCTAAAACTACATTTACTTTTTTTTCATGCTATTAACAACGATATAACATATATATTAAATTTTGGATTCTATATCACTAAAGCATGCTTGGCCTAGTAGTAAAAGCATGGTATTCTCACCACAGGCACCCAAGTTTGAGTCCCCTTGTGCCTAGTTTCTTTTCTTTTGTTTTTCTTTCTCCAATAAGGTGGTGACAAGTGTCACCATCTAATTGAATAATTAATTTATTTTATTAGATTAAAATTAGGATTAAATTGATAGATTGTGTAAGTAATAGAGACCAAATGTGTAATTATACCAATTTTATTTAACAACCACGCCAACTTTTCTGTTTTTTTAACGGATGATGGCTTAGTTGGAACCAATTAAATAATTAAGTGGTATATTTTTCAAAATTAAAAGTATAGTGGTCAAATTGACACCATCCCCATAATTAAGTGGTCATCTGTGTAGTTTACCCAAAATTTAATTGTTGATAAAAAAATAAGTGTATACATTTATCATCCTACATTCTTGCTCTCTTTTGATGAATGCCATCCTATAAATTAATAAATTACATTTTTACAAAAGAATCTGGCTTGATCTCCATCATCCTAAATTTTAAACCTATGTAAATTAGGCCATTTTACATAATGGAGAAGTCATCACTTAAGCCATCTAGTTGACCTTTCAATCTATGTTGTTGAATGACCAAAACCGACGATTCGCACTCGAAGCCTGACCCGGAAAGTACGTCCCCAACCGAACCTAATTCCGGACATTGCTGCCAATCGTTAAGTCCAAATGTTAATATCGTGTTCACTCGCCCACCTCGTCCCACAATGATGAGTGTGTATTGCCCTTTCAATGACTTGAGGATCGTGTATGTTTCGGAAGAATTCGCTAGATGTTTTTCCGTGTAGGCCACTTTCCCGCCCGCTACGTATTTCTCATAGAATTCAGTGAAGCTCTCGTCATCAAGCTTCATCTCTGCTTCTTCCTCCACCACGTTTCCACGATTGTTCAATCTCCTCGGTAAATTTTCAGAGTTTAAGTCGAGGAGAAACCGTATGACTGTTAGCTTTACTCCGGGATGCCATGCAACTCGACCCGCGTACGATAGTGCTTCTCGATCGTCTTTGCCTCCGATGAAAATTATTGCCACTTCACATTGGGATGATCTTGTGATTTTGTCTGCAAATCCGGATCCTCTTTCCACCAAAATTCCAATAGAACATGGAGCATGTCTAAGCAACTGTCAAAAAAAATAATAGTTAATTGAATTGCTATGTGTTAGATATAGTCATATAGGTATATGTTCCACGTACTATAATTCTACACTCAAAATTCAACCCGATTATTTTGACTCAGAATCCGACCTAATATAATTTAGTTATAACTTAGATTCCATTCGATTTAAATTTAAAATTGGCTCGAACCGAAAATAACTTCAACCTGAGATGACTCCAATCCAAAATATCATAAACTCATATGATTAGAACTTGAAACGATACAAACATGTGTTGAAAACGATCCAAACCCAACAATTAAAATGATCCAAACTTGATTGTCAAACCCAAATAAGAAAAACTGAAATGCTCCAACATGCAAAATTTTTATTGCAAACCTAAATAACTTTGAACCAGAAATAACCTAAACCCTAAATTAACTTGAACTTTAAAATATCTGAATTTAAAACATTTTAAACTTAAAATAATTAAAAAAATTTAAATCTTGAATTGATTCAACTCAACTCGAAAATAATTCAAACATGTTTGTCAAACTCAATAAGAAAGTTTGAAATGATCAAGCATGCAAAACTTGATCGGTAAACCTGAATAACTTTGAACCAGAAATGACCTAAACCCTGAATTAACTTTACCTTTATAATATCTGAATTTGAAACGATTTAAACTTAAAATGACTGAAAGATTTTAAATCTTAAATTGACTCAGCCAACTTAACTCGATTAAAAACTAATGTTAATCACTTGATTAATAGATCTATTTACTCGAATTTGAATATATGTCGGACACAGATGTCATAAAGCTATAAAAAGAAAAGGAAGAGAAGGTGTTTAATTAGATACCTTACGATTAACATATCTAAAATCAGGCGTGCCTGAATCATGTGTACCGTCCGCATTCAAACTTTTATGAAATGGCAACAAAATAAGTGAAACCATCAAGTCATCTGCCAGAACAGTGAGATCCTTCGCCATGGTGTTGAACGTCGAAAGCGCATGCGACCGGCTAAGTGTGATGCCGATGTTATTCTCGCCGACATACGACTGAAAAGCTTGAGTAATTTGCTCCCTCATCTCGATCACCGGCTTATCGGTCACGATCATGTTATCAGTCCCTTCCTCTTGCTCTAGCGTTGCCGCCAGTTTTTCCGTGAGCTCGACCATGTCGGTGACATAAACTCGGATGCCGGGATTAGGCTTGCCCCTAGAGATCTCCATTAAGTTTATGGACGAGGGCACATTGTGAGGACCATGAACGCAAAGCAAGATCCTGAGTTCACTCGTTGGGTCGAGACATTGGAGAGTCATCCTCTGAGCCGGGACGAGTTCCCTTGCACGTTCGATTATATGCTTCACAACAAAGGGGGTATGCACAATGGAAAGGAAGAACACAATCACCATTGAAATGCAAGTTGACATTTCGATCTTCTCGGTCTGCAAATAATTATATGTATATATACACATGTTTTAAATGCAAATCATATCGTAAAGAGTTAATTCACCATTTGTCCCTAATAATTTTACAGTTTTTAAATCGGGTTCTGAACTTCAAAACATTCTAATTGAATCCTCCAAGTATCAAAATGATACTCAAACAAGTATTTACCTTAGCCTATCCATTAATTTAGGAGTTTTTGACGGACCCGCATCCAACCCAAAATTTCAAAGCCTCCATCCGACCAACTCTGACCTTAGTTTTAGGGTGAAAACCTCTTTGACCCGACACAAATATATTTTTTTTTCATTTTTATTCGGTAAAATAGGAAGTTAATTGAAAATATGTAAAGAGATAAGGTACTATAATAATTATCCCACTTTTATTCGAAAAGTAGAGAGATAATTGAATATATATAGAAAAGGGAATTATAGTAATTATCTCTAAATGTTTAGAATAAAATAAATTATTTATCTTGGATCGGACATTTTTCACCATAAACTCGAACCTAACTCGATTTTTTCATACAAAAACTCCGATCCAACCCGGACTCGAATTTTCAAAAGAAATATGACCCTATAAGGTCGGATCAAAACCCATCGAATCCGGATCAAATGGCCATCCCTAGGCTTGATTGATGCAATATTAATACTTAAGGATTCAATTAACATATTTCAAAGTTTGAGGCCATATTATATATTTATTTGTCCCGCATATTAATAAGAAGCCATGCAAGTATATATGTAACTAACCCTGAGTGCATGAACAGCGAAGTATACGTGAAAATGACCCTTGGCCATCAAAAGCAATCCGATGGCTGCCAATTCCGGCCAACGGAAACCCAATATAACCCCGCCGACGACAGTTCCGACGATCTTCCCAAAAGACACTATGAATAGAAGCGAAAAAAACATTGCCCATGTTAGTGGTCGGCTGCCTTCGAATTCGGAGAAATCAATCTTAAGCCCCACCCAAAAGAAGAGGAGAGGGTAGAAAAGCAAACTCAACAAGTAGTTGATCTTGCTAATCGCCCATTTCGATATCCGCCCCTCCGTCGGCAAGAAAAGCCCCGCCATGAACGAGCTAAGGAAAGGGCTAAAACCGAACCAAGGCGCACAACTACATATGACAGCCATGAAAGCCATGGAGAGCACAAGGTGTGAGCCTTTGAGTGCTTTCCCTTCAGGGTTCTCGTTATTCACCCAATTAAAGAACATCGGTGAGATCATAGCCGCCACGATAGTCTGCAACATGAGCGCCGATCCCATCTCGACCACGTGCCTGACGGCTTCCTCGTTGTCTGAAATCCACACCAAGGGGAAGAATGTCAAGCTAAGGATAACCATGGTTATCATGTCGGAGTGGACTCCGGCCACGACAGCGAGCTTCCCGATGTCAGATTTGCCGATCTTGAGATTAGTTATGAGTCGGGTCAATATGTGAGAGCCGGTGCCGGAGAGAGTGATGGAAAGGGAGATGGTAAAGGTCATCATGCTTGCATCGTCGTCATCATGTATCCATGGGATTAGAACCAAGGTCAATATGCATGTTGTTAATAGGCTAGCATATGCCATAATTGTAGGGCGTGATGGTGACTTGAAGATCACGTAAGGGTCCATTTCTAGACCCAACACGAAGGTGTACAAAATCATCCCGAAATCAACAATATTGTCCATGTTTAAAGCGGATTGATCCCCAAATGAATCACGTATAGCTTCTATTGAAGCAAGAAACACCCCTACCTACAACACCAAAAAAACACATAAAAAAGTACTCAAATGTCAAGATTAAGTGCTTTCTACCAATGTAACTTTCACAACAGCTCAAAGATTTAGGTGTTTACTGTAATTTATTAAATCAAAGCCCTTCTCAAATACTTGTTAACTCCTTGTGTGTAGTAGGCTGACTTCTAAAAAAACATGAGTAAACTAATTTAAACTTATGAAGTACAAAATTTAACTTTTCTCGCTTGCTTTACCACTAGTTTATAATTAATATTTTTGCTTTTCTATTACAAGCATTTAATATAGCTCATTCCGGATACTCTTCTTTTGGGTTCATTGCGGTTCTCGACAAAATAATTTGTAGTCTAATTATTTTTAAAAGAAAATAGATATCTAATTCATATTTTAGATGAAGGGCCTAATACAAATTTTCCAAAAGAGCCACTAAAAATTAATATGGAGTCGAATCGGTTTGGGGTCATTTCAGAGGGTAAATTCTCTCTTGCCTTTTTTCTCCTTCATTATCATGCGTAAAGAATATCGAACTTCTTAACATTCGATCCAGAAAAAAAATGAAAAAGAGAAATGAGAGACGTACAAGAATATCAGAAACTATTTGAGGTTGAGCTAAAGGCTTCAAGAGGTGGTGAAGAATCCTGCTAAGAATAAAAGCTGCAACGATGGCTATAAACTTCCAAGATCCGCTCATCATGCTGTTGGCTACGTATTTTAGGCATTGCTTTTGCCCGGTGCGATTCGCCGGTGGCGGCGGTGCGAAAGGTTGAGATTTTATCGGCATTGTGTGTTTGTGTTTTGTTTTTAAATCAAACAATAGGGATGTTATGTCTCGATTTTGTTTTTGCAAAAGTGAAAATGAACGTAAATTGGGAATATTTGGTTTAATTGGTGATGGGATTTCATGAAGGATGAGTGAGTGGACGTGAATGGTTGCCTTGTGTAGGGGAGAAAATGGAGGAGTAAATTGAGGGAATTCAGACATGTGAGGGGTATGGGACAATATTAATCCAATGGTACAGAAGACAAAAGACTAGGGTCTCATCCATGTTTTAGGATTTGTGTCCAAAATTTCCACATTCATGAAGACACGCACACCACAATTATTATTTACGCTAATTAAGATTCAGTAATTATTTTTTACAAATTAAAAATATTTAAACTTTAGTTCAATTTAGAATGTAGTGTTTAAGGTTTTGGATTAAAAATTAAATCTTTTACTATATCACCCTACAACCTAAATCCCAACCTTTAATCCTAAACTCTAAATTTTAATCTCTATTCACAAATTATAAACCCATAAACCTAAACCCTAAACTAAATCATTGATGCCTAAAAGTAAGGCGCATGTGAAAAGTTTTAATTTTCACCGTCATGAATATAAATTCATTAAGTTTGTACTTTCTTTTCCATCTGATTTCTATTTTTCTTTAAGGGTAAAGTACAGTAATGGTCACCTAACTTTTAGTGTGTGTTCATTTTGATCACTGAACTTTTAAAAATTTTATTGGAATCACCTAACTTTTATTTCGATTTCATTTCGGTCCCTCCCTTACCTTACATTACCTTACAAAAGGGTAATGTGTCATGTTAGTTTTTATTTATTTTTATTAAAATAATGTACTTTGAGTCCCACTTTTAATTAAACTGTCCATGTTATCATCTTCTTCTCCAATGAAATATTGATTTTCATCGATTTTTGTAAAATCAGATAAATACTTCTCAACTTCATCCCATTCTCCTGCCTGAACTTTCTCTTCAAAGAACTTCATGTTGAAGAAAAAACCCATTCTTTCTCAAACCTACAGAAGATGACATTGTTTCAAACATAAGTTCACAATCACATAAATGTTGATGCAAATCAATCACTCTCTTATGTTACCCGGATTCGACCAAATCTCCGAAACAACGAATCCAATCATTCTACCAGCCTACTACATAACTGTCCACAAATCACTCTATTTCTTAAGACCAAAATAATGTACCAGAACATGGGAACATTTTCCCGCCCCTAAAGAATCTAAAATTACATAAAATAATTTCAACATGATAACACCTACAAAAAACCATGAAATCTAAGATTCACAAGCATTTTCCTCCATGCCTTGTACTTTTACTTATAATGTGGAATCCCCTCGTGCATATATCGTGTACACTTGACACAAAAACCAAATATGAATATACGATGCATGTACGTATATGGAGAAATTAATTAAAATAGAGAGAGAGAGAAGAAGAAAAAGAAAAAGAAATGAACCAACTCTTGAATTTCTCTTCTTCCAGAAACTGAGTATGAGAAACACCAATTCTCTGCTCAATGACAACATTTTCAGCTTTTCAAGAGCAGAAGAAATTCAGGCTCGAATTAACTCGGCTCAAACTTCGAATCTGAATAAAAATCAATGCTTCTCTTTCTCTATGGTTTATGTTAGCGTAAATGTCGAGGGTTTTTAAGGTTTTAAAAACTGCAAAGAAGAAGAAGACATGACGATAAAAAGATCAATTTTATTTTCAAAGAAGAAGAAGAATGAGATATGAAAAAATGACGATGACATGGATAGTTTAATTAGAAGTGGGACCTAAAGTATAATATTTTAATAAGAAAAATAAAAATTAACGGGCTTGTCACCCTTTTGTAATAGGAGGTATTAGAAGGGACTGAAATGAAATCGAAATAAAAATTGGGTGACCCCAATGAAATTTTTAAAAGTTTGGTGACCAAAATGAATGTGCCCTAAAAGTTAGGTGACCTGGTGTACTTTACCCTTTCTTTAAAGTGTTGGTGTTTGTTATTTATATTCGTATTTTACATGTAGTTTGAATAGAAATTTTCTGTCTTTTTCGATGCTCCTATGTATATCCTCACACTAAAAAAATTAAATTTAAGGTTTAAGATTAAAGTTTAATGTTAGAGTTTAAGATTAAAGTTTAAAAAATTGTGGTGTAATATATTTTTAGAATTAGGGCTTAGACTTTAATTTTTTAGTGAAATTGCACGGAAAAGGTGGAGGATTTCTGTCCTAGTGAATCATACGTGATATAATTTTGGTTCAATACATAAAGTGATCCATATACTATAGAAATTCTCACTTTGACCCATTTATTATTTTTCTAGTTAGTTTGACTCTTCAACTTTTATTATCTTATCACGTTAGTCCAATGGCTATTTCCGTAAAAAAAATCCCATATGGCCCACTTCGATTTTACCATGGGTAAAAAGAAAATTAAAAAAAATTAAAAACTCAAATTAGACCTAAAAATTCTTTTCAAAATCCAAAATTTAAAATTATTTTAAACATTGATAATTTAAAATTATTTTAAACACTGATAATTTAAATCATAATATTTCAATCTCTAAATAAATTTTTTATACGATCAATTGACCATCAACATTTTTACTGATATGACTAGGGATGTTCATTTGATCCATATTCGATGAGATTTGATCCGATCCTACAAGATTGAGTTTTAAAAAAAAATAGGTTCGAACTAGGTTTGGTCTGATTTTTTGAGGATAAGGTCAGGTCGAGTTTGAGTTTAAGGTAAAAAATACCCTACTCGACCCAACCCAAAATAATAGTTTAATTTTATTCTAAATATTTAGGTATAATTGCTACAATGTCCATCTCTTTATATACATACATATATATATATATATATATATTATCTCCTTATTTCGTCTAATAAAAATAGAATAATTATTATAACACTCCCTCTTCATTTTTATTTTTTCAATTAGCTCTTTATTTTATCGAATAATAATGAAAAATGACAATTTTTTATTTATGTTGGGTGAGGCCGGGTTGGGTTTTTACTCTAGAATTCGGGTTAAGGTGAAGTCATATAGAACATTATAAAATGTCGGATAGAGTCGGATTTAGATGGAGGTGTTAAATTTTCTGGTCGGGTGTGGATCGACTAAAAACCCAACCCGATCCATGATCATCCCTAAATATGATATAATAACATTAGACACAATTGGTCCATGATGAATTACTAAATCCCTTAAGCAATGTCAAACTTTTTTAATTTTGACTTTATGAATAGAGTAATTGATCTGAGAAAGATGTCTCCATAATAGTTCTCTATAGTACTCGATTATAATTAATCAATTATTAAATTAAAAACCGATGGTTAAGAAGAAGAAGAAAAAGCAAACGTTTTGGACTGTGAACTATGCATGGTCCCTCATAGTTTCTTTCTTGTTATTATTATTATTAGGATAAATATTCTATACACAGGCGGTGAAAACTTTTAGTTTTCACAAGCGCTTTAGTTTTAGGGTATATGGATTTAGTTTAGAGTGTAGGGTTTAAGGGTTTAGGTGTAAGGGATTAGAATTTAGGGATAGTTGTTTTAATTTAAGGTTTAGGGTTACAATTTAGGGTTTATAAGTTAAAACCTAAATCCTCACCATATTACCCTAAAAACTAAACCCTAACCTATAAACCCTAAATTATAACCCTAAACCTTAAATTGAAACAATTATCCCTAAATTCTAAAGACACACACCTAAATCCGTAAACCCTATAGCCTAAACTAACACCATATACCCTAAAACTAAGGCGCTTGTAGAAATTTTCAGTTTCCACTGCCAGTGTATAGGATATTAATCCTTATTCTTATTCTTATTATTATTATTATTATTATTATTATTATTATTATTATTATTATTATTATTATTATTATTATTATTATTATTATTATTTGTTTTTTACTCGAGTTCAGATTACCGAAATCACAATTTATTGTTTTAAAAGAAATTTTAAATTTAAAAACCATTTCAAATAATAATTATATATTTTCACAATTAATTTAAGGATAAATTTTCTATGCACAGGCGGTGGAAACTGAAAGTTTCCACAAGCGCCTTAATTTTAGGGTATAGAGAGTTAGTGTAGGGTATAGGGTTTAGGTGTGGAGGGTTAGAATTTAGGGATAGTTGTTTCAATTTAAGGTTTAGGGTTATAATTTAGGGTTTATAGGTTAAAACCTAAATCCTCACCATATTACCCTAAAAACTAAACCCTAACCTATAAACCCTAAATTCTAACCCTAAACCTTAAACTGAAACAACTATCCCTAAATTCTAAACCTCTACACCTAAACCCCTAAACCATATACCCTAAACTAACTCCCTAAACACTAAAATTAAGGCGCTTGTGGAAACTTTAAGTTTCCACCGCCAGTGTATAGGATATTAATCCTTAATTTAAAGTAAAAACTTAAAGGATTAATATCCTATACACTGGCGGTGGAAAGTTTTTATTTCTACAAGCGCCTCAATTATAGGGTTTAGGGTTAGTGTTTAGGGTTTAGAGTTTAGGGGTTTTAGTGTAAAGGTTTAGAATTTAGGTTTCATGTTTAGAATTTAGGAATTAGGGTTAGAATTTAGGGTTAGGGTTAGGGTTTAGTTTTAGGGTAATATGAGTGGGGTTTAGGTTTTAACCTATAAACCCTAAATTTTAACCCTAAACCCAAAATTCTATCAACAATCCGTAAATTCAAAACTACTACACTTATACCCCTAAATTTTAAACCCTAAACGAAGTCCCTAACCCTTAAAACTAAGGCGCTTGTGTAAAAAAGTTTTCACAAGCGCTTGTGTATAGAACAATTACCCAAACTTAAAAATCTCCGTAATTAAGTTTGAATAAAAAAATTTGGTTATTATATCTGCCGAGTTAAGCTCCAACAAAATAGTTAACAATACGTCGTCTTCTTTACCGTCCATTGGCAATATGGTTTGAGTAAACATTAACATAATCAACACTTTAGTTTAGATGATGCAATTTTGTCTAAACTAAGGCATATGCATTTATCATTCATGTCT
Source organism: Hibiscus tridactylites (assembly GCA_958450335.1). Taxonomy (NCBI): domain Eukaryota; kingdom Viridiplantae; phylum Streptophyta; class Magnoliopsida; order Malvales; family Malvaceae; genus Hibiscus; species Hibiscus tridactylites. The sequence continues at coordinate 18,632,247 of OY288273.1, read as the reverse complement.
ATTGTCATTCATTGATTGAATTTAAGTGCTTATGTGTAAAATCTTTGTTTAAACCAACATGTAGTTCAGTTGGTTAGAACAAAGATGAGGTTTTAGCTCCCTTAAATAAGGTCAAAAGTTCGAATTCTAACATTGTGAATGAAAAAAGTAGTTTGGGAGAGTCGCCCCGTGACGAGCTGCAAATCCCGATCTGAATTAGTCGGTCAATGAGTCGAAAACATGTGGTTAAAGAAAATCTTTGTTCAATGTGAAATAGAAAGTTAAATACGAGAAAACAGCAAATTTGGCACAATTTGATGAGATAACAAAAACCGTACACATATAGGACAGGTTAGGACTTGGGACAAGCCTAAATACCATGACAAAATTAATTAAGAATCTCCTCTCTCTCAACAACATTCCATCAAACCTAAATGCCCAAAAAGGCTACAAAAAAGGGGGGATACCAGATTTTTCTTTTTCCTTTTTTACAGCAACACTTGGTTGGACAATATCGGAAGCGCAAGTCGAAAAGCATACATACCTCGGATCGGTGACGTGTGTGTGTGTGTCATCAGCAGGCACATCCTCCGGATTGTTGCTGCGACTGAGATGCATTTGGGTTTGTAGACTTAAGATTGACGTCGACCATGTCTTCTTGTTTTGTTGAAGAAAGTGTTTCCATTCCAGGTAAAGCTGCTGCAATCTTCCGAAATAGAGCCTGTCAAGAGATCGAACAGAGTGAGACAACTCAATAGATTTGATCCGTAATGCTGGGGGAGGGAGAGCACTTGATAGTAACTATGTTGCTTTAACTCCTTATTTTTCTTCAACTACTCACATCCGACACCCACATCCGAGAAATACATGGAAATGGGTATGGAGATATGACAATCCAAATACATGGACAAACTTAGAAAATTGACCGACTTACACACCCAAGTCCAAGTAACTAAAGTCATCAAATATAATGGAGTTGGTGCAGAAGTGAGAAACAAAAGGACTGAGCAAACTTTCAGTGAATAGAATGCCACATGACATTGATCTAAGCCTAACCACAAGAATTTTCATCAGCATCGAGCATGCAGTGAAATTATAGGGATAATCATATGATAAGTTAAAAATGGTTTACCTTGATATTGAAGCCAGCCTTAGCACTAGTTTCGATGAACATAACATTGAGTTCACGAGCCCTGGCTTCAGCTTCCTCAACTGAGACTTGCCTGTCAAATCAACCACAAAATGCACAATGATCAAACACAGATCAAGCAGATACATTCAGGGCTAGAATCGGGGGAATTTTTTATGACAATAAAAACTAAAGTAATAAAAACTAATGGTCTACTTATCTTTACAAGAAAGTCCAACCATAATAACAAATTAATATTACCTTTTGTCCACAAGATCGGTTTTGTTCCCAACAAGCACAATTATAACGTCACTACCCCGTTCAGTCCGCACCTCTTCGATCCACTTTGAAGTATTTTGGAAGGATTGCCTACCTAGACCATGAAAAATTAAAGTTGGCAACTTCAAGCACTTCCTTGAGCATATAAACATCAAATTGTGAGAGTGCATCTCACAAAACAGGCAAACATGCATAAACATAACTGAATAAGGAAATATATGGTACATGAAGGTGTTTCAAATCAGGATGACAAAGTGAAATGGCGACTTACTTGCAACATCATAGACAATGACTGCCACGGAGGAATCCCTAATGTAACTTGGAATAAGACTCCTGAATCTTTCCTGTCCTGCAGTATCCCTGTAATAAAGATTTAAGCAGATATAGATTGAAGAAATCAATCTTAACAAACACATGAGAGAAAGTACTTCATCAATATACCATGTTCCCTGGTGACAATGCTACTAATCACTTCATATTAGTGACACTGACATCTATAAAGCCCAGCAGCGAGCTATCCAACTAACAAATTAAACCAAAATTGAAAATCAGCATCTAAACACTAATGCACCCTTTGGCTTCTCTTGGTAAGGTGGAAGGAGAATTAAAGGCAAGGAAGTATACAAAGATATATTTTATTTTCATTAGTGTGCTTGGTAAGAAAATGGAAAGAAAATTTCTTTTATATGATTGGTATAGTTGAAGGATGAGGGGGAAAGAAATGATTTTTTTTTAAATATATATAATCTTGTAAAATACGTACTTAATTTCTTTCTCATTTTCTCTCCTCTGATCATTCCAATTTGGAATGACTTATTTTCATGTATTAGTATGGAAGATGACCATCTTTGCTATTTTCTTTCCTCTCACATTTCCTTCTAACCTAACATACTCAAAATTTATTTTCTTTCAATTTTTCCAAGTCACCTGTGTCCACTTTTCCACTCAACCAAGAGACAAACCGAAATTCAGGAATACATCAATAGTGTTACATGCTGAATACTATGATACAGGCATACAGCAAAACGCATTCTCTAGTAAGGCGTCCCACCAGCTACATATTAAAGGAAGCAAAGGCTGGGAGAGAAATCTAAACATACATGAAAAGAAGAAGAATCTAAATTGGATATAAACATAGTAAGCAAAGCTTAGACATAAGCCCATAAAAATCCATAATACATTAGATTAAAAAAATTAAAATTGACGCCTTACCAGAGCTGCAGTCGAACTGTCCGATCTTCAAGGTACATTGTTTTCGACAGAAAGTCAATACCAATGGTAGCCTGGTTAACAAATTAAAGACACATATAACCTTAGAATCTAAAAGAACAAAGGAACTCAGGCAAAACAATAAGAAATCTAAACCTAATCAAATACAAAAAAAATCAAAGGAAGGAGCAATCAGATCCAAGCTGATTAGAAAATTTGCAATCGGGAAAAAAGAAAAACGTGAAGGAACGTAGAATCGAGAGAAATACCTGGTAAGTGTTATCGAATTTGTCGTACATGAAGCGAGTGATGATACTGGTCTTGCCGACAGACTGATCCCCCAAGAAAACAAGCTTGTATTTGGCCAAAGCTGAAACCGGAGCCATGGTGATTCGGATCTAGGTTAAAGAGACACTACGGGATCGGGTTGGGATCGGATCCAAACTCGAGATCTCGCCGGAAACAATTACAAAGGTGTCGCCGGAGAGAACGAGACCGGTGATCGAGATCCCTGGCGTATTTTTTATTATTATAACAATTTTGGTGGTTATTTATCGTTCACAGTGACCATTTATATTTGGAGAGTGAGAGAAGGCGAAAATGATTTTTAATTATATGATTATTTTATGGGTTATATTTTGATATAGAATTCTTCATATTTTAATTATATATTTAGTTTATGATAATAGTTATAAATTTTTATTGTAATTTTGAGTATTTTTCCATTTAATAAAACTAACATCTTCTATTCAAAAAAATATATAAAATTTAAACATAAACTCCTAGCTCTAACATTCTAAAATATAAAGCTTAAACCCTAAACCTTAAACCTTAAACCCTAAATCCTAAACTTTAAAGTCTAACCATAAATCTTAAATTCTACATCATACAACATAAACTCCTAAAGCTTAAACCACAACCTAAATATCTAAATCGTAAAATTAAAAGGTTTGTGTAAGCTAAAGTTTACACAAGCTTGTGTGTCAAAGTATTTTCCTTATTTTATACGTATGTTTATGTATGTTAATATCAGTCATCTATTTTAAATTAGGGTAATCTTCACACGTGGTCTCTTTTGTTTGGAGTTTGTTCTATTTTGGTCAGCCGAATTCAAAAAAGATCATTCTTGTTACTTACGTTTTGAATCATGTCTATTTTAGTCCATTGGCAGTTAACCCCGTTAATAAAAAAATATTTTTTATTTTAACCCTCGAACTTTTAAAATTTTATTTTTCATCATCTTCTCTAAAAACTTGAAAATTTTATTTCTCTGTCTACCACCCAATCCTGACCCTTTTTCAACTGACATAGGTCTGCCACTCTTCTCCTCCTTAAAACGTTAAACTAGAATGAAAATATTGTGCTAGTAACAATCATCTCGCTACCCATTGCTCACCCATGACCAAATGTATACAAACTTTAGAATCATCCCCTAACGATCTCATGCTAGACCTGTAACCCCCTAAATTCGGCCCAAAAGAATTGGGCCGAATATAAGAAGTTAGGTTTGAAACTTGTCCATTAAGTAAGTAATCAGATATAAAAATATCACATTCGAAATAAATAATAATATCAGAAAATACGTAATCTTATTATAATAATATCCTGAAAATAATAAAACATCCAGAAATACATATGGATGATAATAACGACAAACTCTTAAATGAAATGTCCGAGTCTGTAATCATACATATTGTAACCCTCTCTTCCCGGTCCGGACGCTTGACCGATCTGAGTGGGTTATACGGGGATAACTAAGGTAAAACCCGTTAAGGCTCCACTTCGGTTACCGACCCAAGAAAAACTTTTTCATTTAATATCTTATCTAGATGCATTAATTTACCCTATGTGTGAAACGACATCGGAAACAAGGCTCACGAGAAGTCTAACAACAAACAGGGCCTAAGCCCAACTCTTGAAACCCCTTTAGAGATGTCAAAAAGCCCATTTACAGGCTTGTGTTTCGAAACACGGACTTCAGTTTAAAAAGCCAGACACCCGTACCGAAACACATCCACCCCGTTTCGGAACAGGGTCTCATTTTGCCTAGGTGTTCCGATATCCGTTTCGGAACATGCAATTCCAGTAGCCAAAGTGTTTCGAAACTTGTTTCGAAACAGGGGCTCACAGTAGCCAAAACGTACCGAAACGCGTTTCGATACGGGGGCCCTGGAACCACACCCGTTTCGAAACGGCACAACCCGTTTCGAAACACCTGCTGTCTGTGAATTCCTAAAATTAGTTTTAAACATCTCTAAATGATCCTAAACGTCCGTAACAACCCTAAGAAGTATGCACAACATACAAACACAATCTAGAGGCATGCACCCTGTTGCAAACATACTCGAATTACATAAGGATACAAGGTAGGGGCAGCCATTTAAAAGGTCATACATAGCATTCAAGGTTCATGCTTCACAAGAGCATACACTTAGACATTAAGGTAGGCAATTCAAACATGATTTACAAGCATTCAAGGCAACCAAAAGCCAACCAACAACATGACATTTAAAGGAGTCTAACATGCTCTTAAACAACCAACACCAACATACTTCAAAGGCTCAAACAACATATACATGTCTCATTGCTTGACCATTACATCATATAATATAAAATCCATACTTGAAAGATTCAAAAGCCCAACTAGCACACTTGGAGGCCCCCTTATTGCACTAGCAACCCACGAACTACGGATCTGCATTGTCGAACAAAAGAGAGTGTAAGCATAAAGCTTAGTGAGGGTAAGCTCATTAAAACAAACCTCGACAATGCAGGGTCCAAGCACGAGCACAACCAAGGTAAATGCATGATCTTACCTTCGATCCTATGAGCCAAAATACACATGATGCATGAACAAATATCCAATATTATGCCATGCTCAACAAGCTCAAAACCACATCATATGTAAACACATATAATAATTCATATAGGAATCACATTTCATATCATATTAATACACATATCAACTCATATTGGCACCTAGCTATGACTCGAATACGCGGATAAACACGTTGGAACTCACATCCAACACAACCATTACCTTACGGTAGGATTACACTCATCGCCGTTCACGCGGAGGGGATTCCACTCATCCTCACGCCTCGTCGATGGGATTACACTCATCACCGACTAACATATATATATAAGAAGATTTTCCGGGCGAACCCGTACTCCATCTTGATGACTACCATCATCAAGACCGCGCGCGCATTTGACTCACGTGTGCACACTAAACATCCTAATGATCGATCATTTTTACCCAAGCATACTAGTGCCAATACTAAACACAATCCACAATATCAATTCACAACCATTTCCGTGCTTAGCACGTACTCACCATGATTAGCATCATGCCTATACCTCATGCATATAACAATGCATCACAACCATGCCTCAACATACATGTATAACACATTTATACATAACCATCATAAACACAAATAATCATGAGGCATAAACTACAATTAGAGTTCAACCAATGTCTCTAACTAAAGCTTGGGATTAGGCTACCACTCTAATCCCAACTCTAGGTGGGTCTACCAAGCCCAACCTAGTCCACATGCTTGAACCAAATACTCAAAACCATTTTAAAACATTTAACGACTCACCTTCACTTCCAAGCTCAACAACCAAGCAACCAAGACCTTCAAGCTCCCAGATTCACTCCCGATGCTTCACCAACACAAACTCTTGCCTCTAATCATTCCAACACAATCAAAATAACCTCAAATAAGTCCACACAACAATGTAGCAAACCCAGAATACTATTTAAGCATCAAACACATGATTTTCAAGCTATGAACAACCCCAAAATCATTAAACTCGAGCAGCCCTTAAACCCAATCCAAAACTTATGATTTCAACCTCTTTAACACTCTTAAATGATTCCAAAACAACCCCCAACTACCATACTAACCTCAGCTCTCAATTTCCAACATAAAACAACCCCAAAACTCCCTTAAAACCCTTCAAAAACCCTATAAAAACTCAAATCCAAGAATCTTAACAAAACACTTTAAAAATCATATATGTTGGACCTCATGGTTCATAAACAACTCATATATCATTAACAAATCAAAATCTTTACTTAAGAACAATAAAGGTAGCATTTTTAATTAAAACCTCCAAAAACTCAAATTCCAAAAACATGGACAATAATGAAAACTAGTGGTACTTTCAAAGAGAGGAAGATGAGAGCAAGATGGGGATGTAATTACCTTTCAAAACCGAGCCAAAATGAAGGAGAAAGAAGATGGAATAGTGATTTAAAGGGTGAGCTCTTTCAATGTCGTTCAAAATGAAAAATGGGAGAAGGAAGAAGACAATGCTCTCTTTTAATTAAAAAGGGTTTTAAAATGAAGTCCAACTATTTACGGATTTGCCATTAATGAGATGACAAATCTCATTATTCACAAATTCCATGGAAAATGAAAAACAATTCAATTTAGTCCAACACAAAAGGCTTGTTTTGAAATCTCAAGGTCCAATTAAAATATATTATTATTTTAATTATAAAACCGAGACTCAAAATATTATTTTAATATTATTTTCACCCGACCCATAAACCCGGGTGTTACACATAATCCGATAATAATAAATAAAAGTCCATAAGTCAAAGTAAATCATACCGGTAATAGAAAATATGATTGATAAACGATGTCCTCCAAGTATCGTAGCCTAGGTCTGAGTATCTGAAAGAGAAACTAAGGGGAGTCAGCGATAACGCTCAATGTGTCTCTACAGTGCAAACAAAATCTAACCAGATCGCATCTGATATGATATCCGAAATACACGCTTACTACCACCATAATTTACTAAAAATTAAGTTAAACTAGTGACGCAACGAAATGAGTAATAAAAAGCAACACATAACAAAAAAGGAAACAACCTTAATAATAACTTCTTCACTGTTTTACGTGAAATAAAACAACCTTAATCTAAGATGTTTGTTCAAATACATTTGACAACTAATTATTAACTTTTTTTAGTAATGTATGTACGTATGGAAGCTAATTATAGTGGATAAATTATTATTAAAACGTACAAGAAGACATGTGATCAAGCACTCAATTAAACCCTTGAACCAAAAATTTTAATCAATTAAGCCCTTGAACCAAAAAATTTAATCAATTAAGCCCTTTGACCATTAAATCTTGAGAGTCTTTTTATATATGTTGGTGTAACGCGTCGTCTCACAGTGTTTTCACTTGATATTTTCAGAATTTTTTTATTTTATTTAAAGAATCTATAAAAATTATAAAAATTCTAAAAGACTGTAGTGTAACTTATAGAATTGTAGCGTATTTTTTTATTTACAAAAAATATTTTTTAAAAAAAAAATCTGTAAATGCAACATGATAAAACTATAGTGTATTATGTGCCAATAATATCTAAAAAAAGTCAAGATTTAATTAATTCAAAGACTTAATTAATTTTTTTTTCAAAAAATTCAAGTGCTTCTAATACCCTTAAACCATTTTTAAAGAATTAAGTAAACCCCTAAATTTATCCATACTATGATTCGCGCGGGAATAGCGTTGGCGAAGGGTTTATTAGGTAAGTATAATTTATAAAAACGCGGTGTATAACAATAAGGTTTTAGGAACATTTGAACATAAATATCAAGAAAACAAAATTCTATTGCCCTAATCACTACTCAATATTCGTCCGCACCTCGTCTTTCTTGCGTTCCAAGTTTCCCATATTGCCGTAAATCAAATAAGGTAACGTTTGAAAACCTGAACTCAACGTAAAGATTTGAACTTCAGTAACGAGATTTTGAAATTCTTGCCATATTTGATTTTCTGTTCTTCGATTCTATTCCTTGTTACTCTGTTCGTTTCCTACTCTTTTTTCAAAGGTAAATCTGTTTAGCGGAGTTTGGGTTTTGTAACCCTGATTGTTCTTGGCGTTTCTAGGGTTTTGTATATTTTCTTTATTTTTTCTTTTCTTTTTTACACTATATGTTGATTAGGGTTTTGTGTTGTTTTGTTTCGGTTTTGTCTCATTGTATCAATCAATCTTGATATGCCAGTTATTGGGTTGTCTTTTTCATGAAGTTGTTAACTGTGTGTTGAATAAGCAATTAGTTTTGTTTGTGATGATCTGAAATTGAATGAATGCGTGTCTGATACTTTGATGATAATGTTCTTGTGTAGAATTCTGTGTGGGTTAAGGAGTACTACAACTCGGTTACGGTGCAAGTCGACAATGGCCCCTTCAACTATTGTTCCAAAATTGCAGTTTCAAAGGCCATTTGAAGCTGAAGCTAGATGTACTTTCACTGGGAAAAAGCAGTCTTTCCGTCCTGTAAATGAACAAGCTGCGAGTAATGCTCATCTTCCTCGGCTCCCTTTTACTGGGAAAAGGCGATCTTTCTGTCCCAGAAATGAACAAGCTACGACTCATGGTCATCGTCCTCAGCTCCCTTTCACCGGACAAAACCAATCTTCCTGTCTCGTAAATGAACAAGCTGCAGCAATTCATGATCATCTTCCGCAGCTCCCTTATGAAGAATCACTGGCAAATTCGGATGATTCTGTGAATCAGGCTATCAAGAAGGTTTTGCTTGCTTATATCCAGTATAAGAAGACAGTGAGGAATCATGCTCCAGGGTCTTTTGTGAGCCATATGCATTCAACAGTCTGTTGCTTTAAGACCTGTCTTTGCCTACAGTTTAGATCACTTGCATCACATTATGATGGCTGTCATGATGCAAAATGTAAAATCTGCGGTCCTGTTAGGCGTAGTCCCTGCACCGATAGATTTCTTCCTAACCTTGAAAATGCAAAAAGAGGTCTTCAAAGAGTTTCGGGTAAAGGAGATTCTGGTCAGCCCAGATTTCGTAGTTCAGAAGCCATGCAACCTTTGCCAAAGCGTTTGAAGCTGGAAAATCCTACTTCCCCCTGCTTGCCTAATAATGGCATGTTTTTAGAAGATTCTACAATTGCTAAAGGGAAGGTAATGGCTCCATCGAAGATTCAACCAAGTTTTACTAATCTTCCACCCTTGGTGCAGTTGCCTGACTTTCCTGTATCTTCTAATTCTGAGGTTATGGAGGCAAACATTGAATTGCTGCCAAAGCTTTTAAAAGATTCTACAGTTGCTAAAGGGATGGGTAAGAATATAGAGGTGGAAATTGAATCGCTACCAAAGCTTATAGAAGATTCTACAAGTGCTAAAGAGACGGCTACGACTATGGAGGTGGACACCGAACTGTTCACAGAGCTTACAGGAGATTCTTCAAGTGCTGAAGAGATAGGCAAGGATGTGGCAGATAGTTTTCCTGCTATTCCAGAGGCAGTTATCGCTAGTTATAAAGTAGCGGAAACTAATGCTGTTGGCAGTCATAAAGAAGAGGATATTGAGTTCATAAATGGTACAGATAATGCAAGAGATCACTTTAACAAATTGGAATCCAACCGGGAAAAGCTAGAAACAAAGACTGAGCTCATTGCGCAAGAATTAAATTGCGGAAAGGAAATAAAATTGGAGAGTCAAAAACAAGGTGTGTCCTTGATAGAAAATTTCACAGCACAGCAAATAAAGGAGCATATATCAAGTCTCAGGGAGTGCATTGATCAGGTTTGTGCTTTCATTTTGTTTATTGCTTTTATTTTCCATATTGTGCTGTCTTGATTAGTAGATATTATACTTTAAAAATTGCTTTTAGCATGCTTTAACTTGACTAAGTATGGATGGGGTAGAACTTAGTGCTAGAAGGATATGCATAATTGCACACATTCAAACATCTATGATAGATAAGATCATAAACATTGTTTTCTTAATGTCTCACTGGAACTTGGACTTTGCTTTTCTCGCTTCATAGTGGTTTCCCTCAATTTTCCATATCACATCGCTGCATATATATTGTATGCAATGAAGTAGGTAACTTTTAAATAATCAAATCCTTTCCTTTAACAAAGCTACGTAAGAGCTGCACGAATCTGTCGAATCATTTTGGCAGTTGCTGGTTTTTGTTGTGTTAATATTGTTCGGGGTATTTTATCTTCCTAAAGTTAGCTATCTTTATTATAATTGCTGCTGATACCATTTTTACAAAAGCATAGACTCTCCATTTGTTCGTGAGGGTGCATTGACACGGTCTTCTCTTATTAAAATAGGATCGTGGAAAGAAAGAAGGGGGAGAAGGAATAGTCGATGTTGACAGTAAGGACTCCTGCCAGTTGTGTGGAGCAGCTAAGCTTTCACTTGCTCCTGCACCAATATATTGTTCATCATGTTGTGCTCGTATCAGACGCAGTGCAGCATATTACAGCATACCTGAAGTAAATGGCATCGGAGATTGTCTATGCTCCTCATGCTATAACGCATCTCGGTCTCATGGTATCACAACTTCTGGGAAATCTGTTTCCAAGGCAAAGCTGATTAAAATGAAGAACAACGATGAACCAGAAGAATCGGTAGGCTAATCCAGAGTATTTACCATTTCTCGTATTCCTGAAATTTCATACTCAACGACTCACTTCTTAATGTTGTTTTCTTGCAGTGGGTTCAGTGTGATAAATGTAAATGTTGGCAACACCAGATATGTGCTCTCTTTAATGAGAAAAGGAATAAGAAAGAAAAAGATTATATCTGCCCAAAATGCTACCTAGAAGAAATTGAAAATGGAGAACGGATGCCCCCACCAGGGAGGACTGTTTTTGGTGCAAAAGATTTGCCACGGACCAGGCTCAGTGACCACTTAGAGCAAAGACTGTTTAGGTGTCTTCAGAAAAACAGAAAAGAGAAGGCAAGGGCTTCAGGAATCAGCATTGATGAGGTATGATGGCAAGTCTAGTGTACTGTACTCATTTTTGTAGCAACATTGTTTGAGAATAATGTACCTACAATTGTTCTTTCGTTATCGGTCATAACTTAATACGAGATATAGAGTATAATAATTTAGTAGTTAAATGGAATAAGGACCGGAAAGGTCTTGAATCAAAGAGTTGGATTTCTGTTAGTATTGGAACGTTGGTAAGATCCTCCTTTAGCTAATTGGTTTGAAGGTTGGTGGATGCCCATTTTAAAGTTTGCATTAACATTAGAAGGTAGCAGTTGCTCCTGGAGTCGCCAAATATGGCTTAGCCTATCTTATTGCTGTAGAATCAACTTGAAGAATATACACACACACACACACACATATATATATATATTACTGCTACATATTTTCTATGCTTCACAATGTTATTTTTACTTAGATTAGCTGTTTCATTGACGGTATAATGTTTTATTGTTCACTAGGTTCCTAAAGCAGAAGGTCTTGTTGTCAGAGAGGTTTTATCCGTTCAGAAACTTGTAAAAGTGAATAAGCAGCTTTTAGACGTACTTCAGCATGAGAATTACCCTTCTGAATTTCCATACAAGTCAAAGGTAAGATATATTTGAAAATTATTAAATGTTTTGAAGGTAATTTGGTATTCCCATATTGTAACATGCCTCTTTGGGGATCAATCTCTAGACTGATGTCACTAACCATGGAAATTGGTTTTCAATTTTTAGGTGATTCTTTTGTTCCAGAATATTGAAGGGGCAGATGTATGCCTTTTTATCATGTATGTCCAAGAGTTTGGAGCAGAATGCGGCCAACCAAATCAACGCTGCGTTTATATCTCATATCTCGATTCCGTCAAGTATTTTAGGCCTGAAACAGAAACTGCTGCTAATGGAGAAGCTCTCCGAACTGTTGTTTACCATGAAATCTTGGTATATCATATAATTTCCTGCTCCAATTATTATAGCTTTTCAAAGTTCATTGCTTGTTATAGTTGGATCACTGAGATTGTGTCTTCTATTTCCATTTTTAGGTAGGATACCTTGAATACTGCAAGAAACGGGGATTCACAACCTGCTACATATGGGCCTGTCCACCTACTAAAGGAGACGATTATATCTTGTATTGCCACCCAGAGGTTCAGAAAATACCGAAGCCTGATAAGCTGCGGCAATGGTATCTCTCTCTCTCTCTCTCTCACACACACACACACATCTCGTATACATGTATGCGTCATGCCTGCATTGTGTCTGTTTGTATATGTATCCTTGTTTGCATATGTCTTGACTACTGACTAGCATCCTTTTTGCAAGTGCAGGCATAAGACCATGTTACAAAAGGCTGCTAAAGCAGGCATAGTGGTTGATTTGACAAACTTATACGATCAATTTTTTTCCACCGGGAAATACAACACCAAGGTGACAGCAGCTCATTTGCCATATTTTGATGGTGACTATTGGTCCGGTGCTTCCGAGGATGTGATAAAACAAATCAAGAAATCAAGTGGAGAATACTCAAAAAATATGAGCATGAAAACTGTGTCAAAGAGAACATTGCAAGCCATGGGACACACAAATCCATCTGGTCACGCCATTAAGGATATTCTGCTGATGCAAAAGGTAAAAATTTACAAACCATTCTATTTTAAATCTGTTTAGTATGGCTTTCTATTGAATTCTTTTTGTATGAAACTATGATGGTCTATAAATATTTGATTCCATTTCTTCCTGCTTTTGTAGCCGGGCCAAAATATTTTACCTATGAAGGAGGATTTCATCATTGCCCACCTGCAGTTTGTTTGCGAATGCTGCCATAGAGAAATATTAAACGGATGCCGATGGTCTTGCCGTCTGTGTAAAAGCTTTCAGCTTTGTGGAAGGTAATTTTTCAGTGTTCATGCATTTTTCCTAGTTGTCTTCGGTTGGCACTATATTTCCCCCTTGGAGCTTCGAGTTATTCATTGCGCTTTAAACTTCATGTCGTCTTTCAGGTGCCATGATGCAAAACGAAGTACCTACAAGGATTCCACTCACACTTTATGGAATGGCGAAAAACATTCACTCCATAGGGTAAGTACCTAGTGCTCGCGGTTTTAACCTTTTCATTACCTTTATTACGAAGGGCTTGGAGTATTTATGCATATCTTTCTTTTTTCCAGATTATGGTGGATGACGATTGTTCTGATACTGATGATAAAGATGCAGACATGGATAATGGTTTATTTGAGAATAGGTACAATTTTTTGTTGTTCTGCCAGAAGAACAACTATCAGTTTGACACACTTCGTCGGGCCAAGCATTCCTCGATGATGATCTTATATTACCTTCACAGAGAAACTAGTATGATGAAGAAATTATCGGTATGTAGATATTGTCCATTTTAAAACATTTGATCCAAATGCATCATGTTAATAACTTGGAATGTTATTTGATTGAACAGAAAGTGCTGGAAGTGCTGCTGCATTCCGCTCGATGTCGCTCTCGATGCTCCGACCCGCATTGCCATCTCATGAAGAAGCTATTCTCCCATTCAAAAGCGTGCACTGTTAGGTCTTCTGGTGGTTGTAGACACTGTAAGAAGGCATGGCTCATACTGATTATGCACGCCAGAAATTGCAAAGAATCCGACTGCGTCGTACCGCGGTGCAGGTATGGCACGAGTCACAACCATACAACCTTTTTGAAAACTTAAACAAATCTAAAACCCTTTCCCCTGAAAATTGATTATTTTTTTCATTTAAATTCATTAGGGACCTAAAGCAGCATGCAAAATCATTGGCACAGAAGCTTGCAGCAGTTTGAAGAAGCACAGCGAAAGGTGAAGGCAATATAGGTTCCTGTCCTTGTGTTTTCGGTGGTTGTTGTGGTATTAATGGTGCTGACAATGATTGTGGTGCTTGTCCTAACACAGGTTGTGATGTTTTTGCAGGCACAGGCACTAGTGCAGGGGGTGATGCCAATTCTGGAGATGACACGTGAACAACCTCCACATCCTTTTGTGCTGTTTGTGAAGACATAGACAAAGATGCTGTGACCAGTCCAGGTTGTAAAAGCTGGCCTGGGGTTACTAAAGAAGGAAGCATTCCATCATTTAAAACTGAGCTTGTTGGCCCTGCGGGGGAGGAAGCAGAATCAGGCATGCCTTTGAATGGCATCATGGGATTGGTTTTTCAGAAAAAGACAGCATGGCAGCACTTTTATCTAAGGCAGTACTTGATGGAGAAACCAATGGCAAGCTACTACTTGGAGCTGCAGTAGGAAGAGTAAAAGAAGAAGCCCTATCTTGATTCAAACTAGTTAATGAGTCTGAAGCTACATTAGAAGACTGTGCTGGAAGAACAGATGATTGCAAATTCATGGTGCCAGTACCAAAGGGTGGGAGTGCTTTCAGGTAACTGAGAAGCTGCAGTAGGTAAAGACGCATTCATAGCTGGATATTGCATGGAAGATGGCATTGATAAGCCAGGTGGGGGTTGGAGCAAAGGTTGCGGCTGTGGAGGAAGACCATTTGCAGACCCGTAGTAACCTTGCCAGTACATTGGCATGGAAAGCCCATTATTTATATTTGGGGCAGTTGATGGTCCTAAACTTGCACCAGGTTGATATAATGGAAGATTACCTTGAAATGTAGGCCTTGTGAGTCCTATAGACCAAGTTTGGGAACCTGGATCTTGTATAGATCCTGAACCAGAAGAAGGCAAGCTGCTGGATGCAATTGTTGACTGGGGATAGTGAGACTGCAGAAGAAAGGAATCCAACAAACGTCAGACAAGTTGACTAATTCAGATGTATCTAAATTCAAGCTTGAAAATTATAGAATTTGAAATCATAAATTAATTTGAATATGCATATCCATGCATCTTAGTAACAGATAAGACATCTTTAAGCAAAGTGATGCACAGGGATGGGAAGGATGGGGAAAACAGAATTTAGAGGGAAATTGGAGAAATGAGATGAGAACAAACATAAATACCAAAATCTCATCTAAATTTCCCAAATTCTTGATATTTGTTCAAACCAACTACAACAAAATTAACATTAATGCTAACAAGCTAAATATTTCAAAACATATAATATCCTAAATACCAGGAAAATGGAACCTCAAAATAAAAAACACTAAAGCATTTTGACTCTTGCTTCACTAGAAAGTACAATACTAGCAATAATACTTCAGATGCATAAATATTTCAAATGTCATTCCATATAAACTTTGATCATAATACTGAATCCGACATAATATTGATGGTTTAAGAAAAGCTATTTATTAGAAGTACTATACAAAAATAGATAGTAAAACCATTTCCTTTTCTCTACCTGTATAATAGCAGGATCATTGTGTATAGGTGCCGGGGGCTGAACTGGTGGAGAAGATTTGACCTGCAAGTCCTGAAAAACAAATGCAGAACAAGAAAAGAGCACAATCAAGGCACTAATAAACAAGGAAATTTCTATCTTCACTAAAAGTATTTGGCACCAAATTGTAATCTAGCAAATGAGGCATCTAAATTAAAATGCTTTAGTGCAAGTAAATCTTTTTCCTTTTCCAATGTATTTAATAGTGTGAAATATACACTCTAGCCTTGTAGTATAATTACAACTTTCAATAACACCATAAGCTTAGGCAGCACAAATTAATTTTACTTAAAAAAGTCTATTAAGTATTAATAAAGGATGCATCAAAACCTTAGACTGCTAACCAGACTGAGCTCCGGGTACATATCAGTGGCAATCCTACCTCATTCTTTGGCACTAATATACAAAATTGTCCAAATTTCATGAACCTTGGAAAAATAAAAGCCGGAAGTTAATAAAATTGCATATTTTAATCAATGCCATGGTGAAACCATATATTAATGGCTGCTGAGATATTACATGTGCTAATTCTACCAATAAATCTCCTCTTTCCAACCAAAACAATGCTCAAAACTGTTGGTGTGATTGCATTGTGGCTACATAATGCCACAGTTAATAATTATAGAAAGATGATAAAATTTAGAATTGAATTTCATAAAGATTGTTCACGTCAAATGGTTTTGTTGAATGAATTAAAACGCCAAGAAAAACACGGTATTTCAGAATGGACCAAAAGAAACTTCTAAGTTCTAACAACTTTACAAGCAATCATAGAAGGGTGATCAAGTCTACAGCTATTCAACATTTCCTCAGAAACAAAAGATATTTGCAATCATATAATAATCAGAATGGACCAAAAGATATTTCCTCAGAATGGACCAAGTCTAAGTAGCAAATAAACAACTTATGGCACCATAACTGAAGCAAAATATATTTGCAATCATAGAAATGCCTTCACTACTCTACAGCAATTCAACATTTCCTCAGAAACAACCAAAATTCAAATTAAGAGTCCAATTCTTTATCCAGGACCAATTGCCTAAAGCAAAACTTCATAATTGAAAAGGCAGATAATAGCTCTAGTAATGTACACTAGTTCAAATAATATTTGGAATACCTTGATGTCACTTCCGCGGAAGAGTATATACTCGTAAATTTTATCACTTGCTGGAACTTGTGGACCATCTTTTTTTCGCCCTTCCGTCCCAAATGACCTTACTGCAATGTTAAAGGAACAGAAGTCAATTTAAAGAAGGATATAGTTGCCTACAAAAGTACACTGCCTGTTTTCTTTTCTAGGGTAAGCCACAATTTTCATTTTTCATATTCGTAGTTTGTTTGCGAATGCTGCCATAGAGAAATATTAAACGGATGCCGATGGTCTTGCCGTCTGTGTAAAAGCTTTCAGCTTTGTGGAAGGTAATTTTTCAGTGTTCATGCATTTTTCCTAGTTGTCTTCGGTTGGCACTATATTTCCCCCTTGGAGCTTCGAGTTATTCATTGCGCTTTAAACTTCATGTCGTCTTCCAGGTGCCATGATGCAAAATGAAGTACCTACAAGGATTCCACTCACACTTTATGGAATGGCGAAAAACATTCACTCCATAGGGTAAGTACCTAGTGCTCGCGGTTTTAACCTTTTCATTACCTTTATTACGAAGAGCTTGTGGAGTATTTATGCATATCTTTCTTTTTTCCAGATTATGGTGGATGACGATTGTTCTGATACTGATGATAAAGATGCAGACATGGATAATGGTTTATTTGAGAATAGGTACAATTTTTTGTTGTTCTGCCAGAAGAACAACTATCAGTTTGACACACTTCGCCGGGCGAAGCATTCCTCGATGATGATCTTATATTACCTTCACAATCCGGCGGCATTGCTTGCCACTACTACTACCTGCTGTATTTGTAACAAGGACACACCAACAGACCAGTGCTGGCATTGTGAGACCTGTTCGGATTTTTCCGTTTGTGCTACATGCTATCAAAGAGACGGTTGTTTCTCGCACATTCACAAGTCGACTCCTCATTCTTCTGCCGTTGATTCTTCCACCGAGAACAAAGAAACTAGTATGATGAAGAAATTATCGGTATGTAGATATTGTCCATTTTAAAACATTCGATCCAAATGCAT
The DNA here is from genome assembly GCA_958450335.1 of Hibiscus tridactylites. Taxonomy (NCBI): domain Eukaryota; kingdom Viridiplantae; phylum Streptophyta; class Magnoliopsida; order Malvales; family Malvaceae; genus Hibiscus; species Hibiscus tridactylites. Next base: position 18,614,380 of record OY288273.1, on the reverse strand, counting down.
CATGTTAATAACTTGGAATGTTATTTGATTGAACAGAAAGTGCTGGAAGTGCTGCTGCATTCCGCTCGATGTCGCTCTCGATGCTCCGACCCGCATTGCCATCTCATGAAGAAGCTATTCTCCCATTCAAAAGCGTGCACTGTTAGGTCTTCTGGTGGTTGTAGACACTGTAAGAAGACATGGCTCATACTGATTATGCACGCCAGAAATTGCAAAGAATCCGACTGCGTCGTACCGCGGTGCAGGTATGGCACAAGTCACAACTATACAACCTTTTCGAAAACTTAAACAAATCTAAAACCCTTTCCCCTGAAAATTGATTATTTTTTTTTTCATTTAAATTTATTAGGTACCTAAAGCAGCATGCAAAATCATTGACACAGAAGCCTGTAGTAGTTTGAAGAAGCACAGGGAAAGGGACTTTTGGGATTCAGGATTTGGTAAATAGCACTTTGGATGTGAGTTGTACATAGAATTGGATTTCCACTATGTAAACAAGTGAATTTTGCTGATGTTAAACTCATGAAGGTCGAAAAATGTATAATTTAGGCCCCTATTTTTAAAATAAGCCTTTAGAAAATAGTGAACAACTAAGCTCCTCTAATTGCAATCACCATTAATCACATTAACCACTATTGTTAAGTTTGTTGACAACATTCGAATAAACTCAAATTTGTATTTTCATTAAAAATCATTATAAAATTTTAAAAAATAATAAACTTTAATGTGTATTTAGATCATGTGTTATTAGATTATTTTTGGAAATAGGTTTTATGGAATGTGAATATAAAATTATATTGTTTGGTTTGGAGAATATAATGTTAACTAGAATAAAAATTTACCAATTTTTTCATATGATATAATTTTCTTTTAACGTGTTAAACTCTTAATATTAAAAAAATATATGAAATAACAAAAGAAATATTTTAAAGTATAAATCCCTAAACTCTATTATAAATTCTAATTTATAAACCCTAAAATTTAAACTCCTAATATCTAAAAACAAGTCACGTTCAACTAATTACACCTTTGCCATTAAACAACTCCAAAACTTCTAATTTAGAACATCAGAATGATGCAAATAAAGAAACAAATAAAGCATGCAATTCTTCTTCTTCTTCTTCTTCTTCTTCTTCTTCTTCTTCTTCTTCTTCTTCTTCTTTTTCTTCTTTTTCTTCTTCTCATATGATGAATCTCGAACGGAAGACTCGAACACCACAAATCGGGCAAAATATATTATCAAGCAACCATTGATCTATACAACGTTGATGATACAAATGTTTGCAGTTCGTAAGAAGCCTACAAGAATCTCCTTCTTCAAATTCTTCCAAACATATAACACAGTCGGTACAATTCGATTCGGTTTCCTCAAGTTTCTTGTACCGAACAAAAATCCCTATAATCGAATTCTCGTTGAGTTGCTTTTCCGATGGCAGTCTCTGATAATCGGCTTGCTACGGATATAATAGCCTGGTGAGATCTTTATACAAATACTTGTAACAGTGAACTAATCCCACTAGAAATAAAATCAGATCTTGTAACAAAAATAATACAATCACGATTTGTACTGCCATGCTTATTTGGGTTCACTCTGATGTTAAAAGAATCACAAGACAACCACACGTCTAATTCGCCGTAGAACCACTGATTTGAAGCAAGTTTCAACCCGAAGGAAGAAACTGCTAAACTTCCTCGTACAAAATTCCAACCCGATGATATGACATATTATCTGATTTTTTTAATTCTAAATGCATTCTTATATATTAACGAAAATGCATGTTCATATAGTTCAATATTAAGCAATCCGAATCTGGTACATGTTGCATGACATACCAACATACTGAACAAGTCAAACATATCATATCAACAAAATATATCATAACCATACAATATCAGATCATGTCATAATCACAATTCAGTCCATCAAACATATATACATGCATAACACTGTAAAACAGATAGCATGGTAGAGAACACACCTCAGATAGCTAAACATTCAACATCGATGATGACGTTTTTCACGCTCAGCTCTAGCACTAGGTCGGGCAGAGTCAACACCTACGATAATAAATACTACATCATATACACTACTACTATGCCAGATTATTGATAATAATACCGAACAATAACTACTAAACTCACGAGCAGATTTTGAAGATTGAGCAACAAGAGGTCGTCCAGGTGGTGGAGGAGGAAGGATCTCAATATCCGAGTCAACGTCACTTGAACACAAGAATAATTCGAATTAATTTCCGATATTCAAAATTCTCAAAAATACTAAACATAATTGAACAAAATTGGTCAAAACAGTCTTTTGGGTTCGAATTTGGAAAAACGGACAACGGATTTAGAATCAAGACGTCAAAAAACCTAAAGTTGACTTTGACTTAAAAAAAGTCAACGGTCAACGATCAACGTGTGACGTCATCGCACACGTCAATCGGTTCAGTTCTAGAGAAGGGTCCAGTTCGTTTAGTTCGGTCGGCTAAGCCCGGTTCACCAATTTGAACCGGTTCGGTCCAGTTCAGACTCTCTTCCCCTCTTTTCACTTCGAACCAAACAATTTCCTAACCCTAACGTCGCTGACGACCCTTATGCACCAATTTCGACCAAAACATACCACAAACACAACTCAAATGACCAAAACCTTGGGTCATTACTTACCCAAAATCGAAAGTCACAAGAGAGAACGGAACCATGACAGAGCAAAGAAATTTCGAAGCATACACGAGACTTTCTGGGCATATTTCAAAAAAAGAACGGCCGACGAGAGCGAACCAAGTTATGGTTTTTGTTCGAACGGGAAAGGGAAGTTGAATGGTGGTTACGAATTGACGAACGACTGACGATAGGGTCTTGGCCGGAGCTAAATCGAAAAAAGTGGGAAGGTGTTGGTGGTTACCGAAAAGAGAATGAGAGATTAAGGGAGAAGGAGGATGCTATTCAGATTATGGGAGCCAAAAGGTCGATTACGGCTGAAAAGTATAAATTTATACCCTAATAATTGGGTAAATTACACAATAAGGGCTCCAAGAATAACCTATTTACAAAATTACCCCCTGAAGTTCAGATTCATCACAATTTAGCCACTTAAAATCAATTTTAATAATTCCCAAATAATAGGGTTCCGAATTAGGGATTTTATTCAACTTAGGGTTTTAAAATTAGGCAAAATTTGGGGTGTTACAAGACCGCTCAACAAATGCAATTTTTTGTTCTCTTCAAGCCATATTCAATAGTCTATGAGATACAATGCATGCTATATTTATATTATTTATGATTTAACGTCTCTATCACCCCAATTGTGAAATTAATTTTGTTCAATATATATTTAACTTTAATGTATCTTAATTTTTTTTCAAAACTAAAAAAGAATATGATCAAATTAAACAAATATCAATAGTGTAAAAAAATAAACAAATACTTCCAGTTTTAGAGGAAAGAATAATATTAAAAATCAAGAAATAGGGCCTACTTAAGAGGCAGAAATCAAGTCATTTCAAAGAAAACCATTACCCAACAAATGCACAATAAAAAGGTTAGAGGAAGAAGGGACTTCAAGTTCGCCATCGCCAGCATTAGCAATACCACAGACACCGCCACCGCCATCGACATCAGCCTTTCTTATTTTCAGAGAAAAATAGCAGGTTACCATTGTTAATACAACAACTCAGTCAGCAGTCCAGCTCTGCTCTATTATATCCCTAAATGGCCTCCGCACTATTTCGACTAATTGCAGCAATGGGTAGGGAGATGACTGTTACTAGCACAATACCTTCATTCTAGTTTAATGCTTCGAGGCGGAGGAGAGTGGCAGACCCATAGCGGTAGAAAGAGGGTCGGAATCAGGTGGTAGGTGGAGAAATAAAATTTTCATGTTTTTGGGAAGATGATGAAAAATAAAGTTTTGAAAATTTGGGGTTAAATTAGAAATTATTTTTTTATTAACGGAGGGTTAACGACCAAGGGACCAAAATAGACACGATTCAAAACGTAAGTGGCAAGAATGATCTTTTTTGAATTCGAATGACCAAAATAGAACAAACCCCAAACAAAGGGGACCACGAGTGAAGATTACCCTTTAAATTAAAATTTATATTCATTACATTAGCGGTAGAAACTAAAAGTTTCTACAAACGCCTTATTTTTAGGATTTAGGGACTTAGTTAGGGTGTTGGGTTTAGTGGTTTTAATGTAGGGGTTTAGAATTTAGGAATGATGGTTAGAATTTAGTGTTTAGAGGTTATGGTACTATGGTGTGGATTTATGTTTTAACCTATAAACCCTAAATTCTAACCTTAAACCCTAAAATTTAACCATCATCGCTAAATCCTAAACCCCTACACTTAAACCCATAAACCTTATACTATAAACTAAGTCCCTAAACCCTAAAATTAAGGCGCTTGGGGAAACATGTAGGGTGCGTTTGGTTCCGTAGAATACAAGGCATTTTCATTTTCATTTTCTTGGAAAATAGAAAACGTTAAAGAAAACATGTTTAGTTGCAAAAATTGAAAAGAATTTTTAAAAAATGAAAACAAAATCGAGTGAAAATTTGAAAACATACAAAAAATGTTTTCACCATTTTCATTGAAAATGTTTTAGAAAGGTGGAAAACATAAAAACAATGATTTTAAAATTTTAACTCTATTTAACCCGGGTTCGATTCCTTGCCAATTTTAGAACTTTGGTTTTTTAATCATATTTTATTTTTATTATAATAATATTTTAAATAATTATATTTTAATTTAATTATTTTAATAAGTAATTATTTGTTTATTTTTATTTGGCTTAAAGATCAAATTAATCATCAACGAAAAAATAATCAATTAATCCATTATTGATTTTTTACACCCAATTTAACTCTCATTAGTCGAAACACACTCAATTTAGTCCTTTCGTAAAGGTTGGCCAAATTTTGACCATTAATTCATTAAAAACTAAAAAATGATAACATGTGGCACACTCTGAAAGTGTTACGTCATTACACCGTAAAAAATCTAAAAAATAATTTAAAAAAAAATTAATTTGGCCCTTTACTAATTTTTTTATTACAAAACAATCATAGTTTTGATTTTTTTCAATTTGGTTTTTATTGATTTTTCTAATTCAAATCTCAAACCCCCATTGTTATCATTACTATGAAGTTGCTGGTAGATCCCCTATTCATTCTTCTTCCAATCCATGCAAATCAAGTTTTCCACTGGGATTTTACTAATTTCATAGGAAATAAACAATCCTTAACAAAAAAAAAACACGTGTTTTAAGAAGAATTAAATCTAACATCTTTAGGTTTCAACAGTTGATTATAAGGTTTAGGGGTTTAAGGAGATGTCAAATTTAATTCTAACCCTAAACACGTGTTTTAAGGAGATGTTAGATTTAATTCTAACCCATGTAAACTCCTTAGCGTTTCAATGGATCCAAGTGAAGACGGTAGTTGTGGAGGAGAACTAATTAGCAAACTATTTTAGGTGGGTAGTTGTGGACAACGACGAATCTAGAAATTTAAGTTTGGTGGTTCACTTATTTATCTTATTTAGAGGTTTAAGGCTTCGAATCTCCCAAACAATCAATTTGATTACAACATACTAAATACGCATAAAAATGCATTTTGTAAAATAAATCTCTCTACCTGAAAAAATAAAAAAAAGTAATAACAATCTCCAAACAATAAAAGTGACAAGAAAGTTGAATTGATAATGAGATGAGTAGAGAAATACGAGATCAACTATTTTTTCTTGTCAAATAGAACATTTAACGAGATAAGTGTTATATCGTGAAAGTTCTTCCGAGTTTCAAAGACAAAGATTATCAAAAGTTTGAACATTTGAAGATTGACCCAAATGTAATTTTTGTAGCAGTACTTTTTTTTTAATATGAAGGGTGACCCAAATGTAACCGTACCCATAATTGAGTAACCCAATTGTAACATTACCTATATTGGAGTAGGCATGTAAACGAACCGAACGAACACAAACGATAGTATGTTCATGTTCGTTCGTTTAATTTTAACCGAACAAATGAACGAACACGAACATAATTTCTTATACGTGCTCGTTTGTTAAGAAATGTAGATTGTTTGTGGTCGTTAATGTTCGTTCGTTAAAATGATAAATGAGCACAAACGAACGACATAAAAGAAATACATGAATAAATTTAAGCATAATCAAACGAATATATGTGAATAAATTTAATTTTTTTTAAATATAATACATTTTAAAAAAATAAAAGAACATATGTAAATAAATTTAAACAAACATAAATGAACAGATTAGTGAATGTTCACGAACGTAAATGAACGGACAAGCTCTTTGTTTGTGTTTGTTCATTTAATTAAACGAACAGAAAATCTTGTTCATATTCGTTCATTTAATAAATAAATAAACTTCCCGCCGGACGTTCAGAAACAGTTCGATGAACGTTTGGTTCGTTTACGACCCTATATTTGAGTGACTCAAATGTAATTTTTAAAAATTAGATGACTCAAATATAACCTTACACATAATTGAATGGCCCATATTGTAATTTATCCAAAAAATAATGGTGGGTCACATGACCCACCATGCACCTTAATAGATCAGCCCATGGTTGTGGAGAGGTTAATTTTAAATGTATTTTTTATATATTTTTAATATTTTCAGGTGTGTCATGTGTCATTATCTTAATGATTGTTTGTGAGTTAACAGTTAATTATAACAATCAGCGTTATGAGAGGGCTAAATTGATTACAATTTAAATTATGAGGGTCTAATTGATTGTAATTTGAATTATAAGAGCTAAATTGGTGTAAAAAATTTATAAGCGCTTAATTGATTTTTTGATTTTTTGTTGAGAGCTAATTTGACCTTTAAGTCTTTTTATTTTGAAAACTAGATACCAAACACATTTCTATTGTTTTCATTTTTGAAAACAAATTTTCATTTCTATTAACCAGCGTGTTTTCTAATTTTTAGAAAATATAAAATAAAAACTACTTTTTGAAAATAGAAATAGAAAACAAAAACAAAAATGTTTTCTAAAACTAAACGGACCATTAATTTCTACCGTCAATGTATGAAATAATTATTTTTTAAAATATAATTATTTTTAATCTGCCTAATAATTGAGTTCGCTCATCACTCCTTTTCCCCTTTACTAAGTGTCTTGTTTGTATTGAGATAAAAAAGATTTATGAAATTCTTGAGTTCTCAGCCGATGACGTCATTCTCAAGGGAAAAATTCAATTTACTTTTACAATTTTAGTTTCTATGCTCTTTTGCATGGGGTTTTTTAGTAGACAGTTATTATTTTTCTCTTTTGTTTGGGTACACGTTTTATTTGTGATTCTTTGTTTTTTATTGAATCCAAATGCCATTGATAAAAAATAGTTTTTACAATATATCAATTGATCATCTCTCTCTCAATATATATATATATATATATACAAGCGCTTTAGTTTTAGGATATAGGGAGTTAGTTTATGGTATAAGGTTTAGGGGTTTAGAATTTAGGGATAGTTGTTTCAATTTAAGGTTTAGGGTTATAATTTAGGGTTTATATGTTAAAACCTAAATCCTCACTATATTACCCTAAAAACTAAACCCTGACATATAAACCCTAAATTATAACCCTAAACCTTAAATTGAAACAACTATCCCTAAATTCTAAACCCTTACACCTAAACCCCTAAATCCTATGCCCTAAACTAACTCCCTATATGTTAGAATATTAATTAATGTATAAGGGCTTTTTAGTAAAAGGACAATTAGTTAGTTTGTTAGGATCTTTATTTTCTTTAGTGTTATATATTTGTAATACCGGATATTGTATATTTGTTTTTGGTTATTAATAAAATAAAATAAAAAAACCTTTCTCTCACCTTATGCCTTTCACCCTTCCAAATTCCCAAATCATACGAGTAAACCTTAGACCTTCCTCTTCCTCACGAGAAATCAATTTCAACATGGTATCAATTGATGAAACCTCTGATTCTCGATCTCGATCCGCTGATGTTCCTTAAAATTCCTTCAAAAACGACGATCCCTGTTATTCGTACTATATCCATCAGAGTGAAAATCCTTCACTAGTTCTTACCTCTTCCCTTCTTGATGGCAAAAATTATCACCCGTGGGCGCGTTCGTTTCTTATGGCGTTAATATCCAAAAATAAATTTGGATTTGTTGATGGGTCTATCAAAGAACCCAAATCTGATGATCCTCGTTTCTCCGCCTGGGTGAAATGTAATAATCTGGTCTTGTCATGGATTCAGATGGCGTTAAATCCAAAAATCGCCCAGAGTGTACTATGGATTGACACTACGGCTGATCTTTGGGTTGATCTTTTCGACCGTTTCAGTCAGGGAGATTTGCTGCGAATCTCTGATTTGTTCCAGGAACTTTTTAGCCCGAGTCAAGGTAATCTCATTGTTTCTGCCTATTTCACTTAATTGAAAATTGTTTGGGATGAGATTTGTGTGTTAAGGCCATTGAAATCTTGTTCTTGTTCTGCTTTGGTTTATAGAAAACAATATCTTGTGTTGCGTTTTCTTCGTGGTTTGAATGAGAATTTTAGTGTTCCCAAAACTCAGATCCTAATGCGTAAACCCTTACTTGATATTAATGAGGTGTTTTCCTTGTTACCCAACATGAAAGATCTCTTCTATCCACTGTTAATTTTGATAATGAGTCCCATATCATGTTGGCTGGTCGTTCTTCTGATTTGGGTAGGCAAAACACTAGGGCATATGATAGTTCTGTTAGAAAATTTTTCAGTACATCTAAAATACCTTTGTGTATTCACTGTGGTTTGTATGGTCATATGATAAACAGATGTTATAAAAAATATGGCTAGCCTCCTGGGTATAGGAATAGGCCTCAAATTAGTAAAATGAATCAAGTGGGTTCTGGTTCTACTCATGATGCTTCTCGGATTGATTCTTTTTCTAAGGAATATAGTTCTGGTTCTCTTACCTTTACTAAGGATCAATATGATGCCCTGATTCATATGCTTAATGAGAAAGGACATTCTATGTCCTCTGGTTCTGGTCCTACTGTGAATAGTGTATCCAAGGTTAATGTTCTTGATTCTGTCTTTGATGCTCCATGTGATGCTCCAGATATTGTTCTTTCTTGCTCTAATTTTAATAATGTGCCATGGATTATTGATAGTGGTGCTATTGATCACATTTGTTGTTCCTTAGATATGTTTTCTAGTTATTCTAAAGTTGCTAACAAATTTGTGAAACTTCCTAACAATCAGTTAGTTCAAGTAACTCATATAGGAAGTGTCACTATTTTTCAAAATCTTGTTCTCCAAGATGTATTTCATATACCAAGTTTCAGTTTTAATTTAGTTTCTGTAAGTCAATTAACTAAAGATCATTCTATTTCTGTGATTTTTAATTCTGAAACTTGTTTTATACAGGATGTGCATCATTGGATGACGATTGGTACAACTAGTGAGACTGCTGGTTTGTACAAACTAAATACATGTTCTGGATATAATTCTGTTTCTTGCTGATGTTCTACTATTTCTGCAAATGACTCTGTTTCTGCAAATAACACTGTTTCTTCTTGTAATTCTGCTTCAAATCTTTGGCATTTTAGAATAAGACATCCTTCAAGCAAAAGGATGCATTTCTTTTCCTTATTGCATAATAAAATACTCAATGCCAGTTCTATGGATTGTACTACTTGTCATATGGTTAAGCAGAAAAGACCATCTTTCTTTTCTAGTAATTCTGTTTCTGAGTCAAATTTTGATCTTATTCATGCTGATGTTTGGGGACCTTTTCCCATTAAGAGCTTATATGGTCATGCTTACTTTCTCACAATAGTAGATAATAAATCTCGTTTTGTTTGGATTTTCCCATGAAAGTTAAATCTGAAGTATCCAAGTTAATTACTGAATTTTATGAATTTGTTTTTACTCAATTTAATGTGAAAATAAAATGCATACATACTGATAATGCTAGGGAGTTTGACATGTTAGATTTTTATAAAACCAATGGTGTTATTCATCAAAATAGTTGCACATATACTCCTCAACAGAATAACATTGTTGAACGCAAGCATCAACATCTTCTTGTTGTTGCTAGATGCATGCGTATTCAAGCTTCTTTACCTTTAGTTTTCTGGTTGGATTGTGTCATTTATTCTGCTTATTTGATTAATAGGACACCTACTCCTCTTCTTTCTAACAAAACACCCTTTGAAATGCTTTATCAAACTAAACCTACTTTTTATAACTTAAGAATCTTTGGATGCCTAGCTTATGCTTCTATTTTGCCTAAACCTCAAACTAAATTACACTCTAGAGCAATTCAATGTGTTTTTCTTGGCTTTCCTAAAAAATATCAAAGGATATAGGTTATTTGACATTCAAACCTGAAATATTTTTGTTTCCAGAGATGTTTTCTTCTCTGAATCTATCTTTCCTTTTCACAAAGGTAGACTTCATTCCTCTTCTAAAATTATTTTTTCAACTATTGAATCTAACTCCTTTGTTGAAGATTTTCCTAGTTTAGATTCTATTGATCATCAAAATTCATTGCCACAATCTGCATCACAACGGAATGCACCAGTTTCAAAAAGTTCTGAATCTGTAGCAGATCAATCTATTGGTGTCTCTTCTTCAACTGAAAGCCAGATTTATAAGCCACCAATTCAATCTACTAATGTTGTCCATCCGAGAAGATCATCAAGAACAATTAAACTGCCTTCTAAACTTGGTGATTACCAGGTTGCTTTACCAGGAAGTAAGGTTTCTTCACACTCCACACCTCATAACATTGCTCAGGTTGTCTCTTATGACCATATCTCTTTCAATCACCAAACTTATATTAATAATGCTGACATACTAAAAGAACCTAAGAATTATAAAGAGGCTATTAAACATGATTGCTGGAAAAATGCTATGAATGAAGAAATACTTGCTTTAGAGAAAATAATACTTGGAACTTAGTTCCTTTGCCTAGTGGAAAGCAAACTATTGGTTGTAAATGGGTTTTTAGAACAAAACTTAAATCTGATGGTAGTTTAGAAAGATATAAAGCAAGACTTGTTGCTAAAGGATATACACAACAACCATGATTAGATTTTTTAAACACTTTCAGTCATGTTGCTAGAATTACTACTATTAGAACTCTTATAGCTATTGCCTCTGCCAAAAATTGATATTTACAACAGTTGGATATTAACAATGCCTTTTTACATGGATATTTGCATGAAGAGGTCTATATGGATCCTCCACCTGATTTTCTTTCTACTGAATCTGGTATTGTTTGTAAACTGAATAAGAGTTTGTATGGCCTAAAACAAACAAGTAGGCAATGGAATGAACGTTTAACTATAGCTTTAAAAAACCAAATTTTCATTCAGGCATCTTTTGACTCTTCATTATTCTTAAAAGGAACATGTGATAATTTTATAGCCTTAGCTGTCTATGTTGATGATATTATACTAATGAGCCCTAATTTGACAGAAATTAATAATATTAAAAGTTCTTGTATTCCACCTTTAATATTAAAGATCTAGGTGATCTTAAGTATTTCTTAGGGTTTGAAATAGCTAGATCAAAAGAAGGTATAAACTTCTGCCAGAGAAAGTATACTCTTGATCTTTTGGAAGAAACTGGTTTCTCTGGTTCCAAACCTGCTTCGACACCTTTTAATGATAGAATTAAACTCTCTAAACAGAATGGTATTCCCTTAGAAGATTTTATCTCTTATAGACGATTAATAGGAAAATTGTTATATTTGACTAATACTCGTCCTGATATAACATTTGTTGTTAATCATCTATCTCAATTTCTTTCAGCTCCAACTGATATACATCTTTCTGTTGTGCATAGAGTTTTAAGATATTTAAAGGAAACTCCTGGACAAGGGTTATTTTTCCCTGCCAATAATGATCTGAAATTGAATGCTTTCTCTAATTTTGATTGGGCATCCTGCCCTGATTCGAGAAAATCAACCACAAATTTTTGCATTTTTCTTGATTCTGCTTTAGTTTCATGAAAATCTAAAAAACAATCTACCATTTCCAGGTCTTCCACAGAAGCTGAGTATAGAGCTCTTGCTACAGTAACCTTTGAACTGCAATGACTATTATTTCTTCTTTATGATTTACATTTACCTTCTCAATCTGTAAATCTCTATTGTGACAATTTATCTGCAATCAAAATTGCAGAAAACCTTGTTCAACATGAGAGGACAAAGCACATTGAAATTGACTGCCAACTAATTCGAGAAAAGCTTCACCAAAGGATGTTGCATCTTCTACCAGTTTCTTCTTCCAACCAGCTTGCAGATTGCTTTACAAAGGCTTTGCCACCAGCTTTATTTCATGATACTATTTCCAAGTTGAGCATTCACAATGTGTATGCTCCAACTTGAGCGGGTTGTTAGAATATTAATTAATGTATAAGGGCTTTTTAGTAAAAGGACAATTAGTTAGTTTGTTAGGATCTTTATTTTCTTTAGTGTTATATATTTATAATACCAGATATTGTATATTTATTTTTTGGTTATTGATAAAATAAAAAACCTTTCTCTCACCTTAAGCCTTTCACTCTTCCAAATTCTCAAATCATACGAGTAAACCCTAGACCTTCCTCTTCCTCTTCTTCACGAGAAATCAATTTCAACACTATACCCTAAAACTAAGGCGCTTGTGGAAACTTTCAGTTTCCATTGCCAGCGTATATATATGTGTGAAAATTTTACAACGGGTTTCGAACACCGCTGAACACCACTAACGCTGAACGCCACTGAACACCATTAAATTGATTAATAAAGAATAAAAAAAATTGAAAACTCGACATACAATTATGAATTATTTGAAATAAAATTTTAATTAAATTATTTTTATATATATTATATTTTTTATTTTTTTAAATAATTAGATCAAATACCAACTATAGTTAATCTTTAAATTAAAAACCCTTAAATCTTTCCCCGAATTAGAACCTAATTTTTTCTAATAACCAAATGAAAATAATAAGCCGGTTCCGATCCCGAAAATCCAACATAAGATTGGATATGACCACGATGGCAGTTGAAAGGCATACTAACTGCACATACATATTAAGAAAAAGAAGGTATTCAGACTTGCCCCCTATACGTGTTTGAGCTTGAATGGTTTTTAGAAAATTCGGTTGCTGGGCTTTTTCTCAGGGATTAAGCTTTTAATAACCAAATGAAAACAATATGTGGCGTAATTCGTTCTAATATGGGAAAATATTTAGGGTTTTTAATTTAAGGAATTTACTATAGATGATATTTGATCCAATTATTTGAAAAAAATTAAAAAAAATTATATATGTAAAAAATAATTTAATTGAAATTTTATTTTAAATAATTTATAATTATATATTGAGAATTTTAATCTTTATTAATCAATTTAACGATGTTCAACGTTAGTGATGTTCATCGGTGTTCGACGCACGTGATAGACTCATCTGTATATATGTTATACATGAGTTATTATTTCGTACATAGGCACTGAAAAAATACTTCACAATTATACTTAATTTCATTTTAAAATTTAAAATTTAAATCCATAACACTAAAAACCTAACATCCTAAGTTATATCCTTTAAACTCTAAAATTTAAATTCTACAATAAACCCTGAAACCTAAATCCAAAATTTAAAATTAAACTCATAAATTTTAATTTGGACCCGGTTGTGAAAAAATATTTTCCATCGTCGGTGCATGTAATATTTTCTCTTTATAGGTTATTATTTCATGCGCTCGCAGTGAAAAAACTCCACAAGTATGCTTAGTTTCACCTTGAAAGTTAAAATTCGAATTTTTAACTCTGAATCTTAAACCTTATCCCTAGACTCTAAAACCTAAATTACAATCATAATCTATAAAACGTAAACCCCTAAATCATAAATCCTAAACAACTTGATTATATAAAAAATTCAACTACCAATTCTCTTTATGGGTTATTATATGACAAGTGAAATAAAAACTTTAAAAGCATGATTAATTTCACCTTAAAAAAAGTTAAAATTCAAAACCTAACCCTAAAACCTTAAAAGTGCTCAACTGTATTTCTAAATTGTAAAATCTATTTTTTAACCATAAATCCTAAAACTTAAACCTCTAAACCACAAATCATAAATAAAACTCATAAACCATAATTTGAACCCAGTTGTTAACAATTTTCCACCGTAAATACATGAAATATTCTTTTTATACATCGCGAGCCAAATCGACCAAAATTAAACGGAAATTTCTCTTGTTTTAGAATATAATCCACATTTAAACCGGATATTTTTTAAATGATAAAACTCCTTTTCTCACCAAAATCTAATCTCAGTAAATATATTTTATACTATATGCTATATCCTAGCAAATATACAATATGTTAAATTTCCTGTTGTATAGGTTTGGGGTAGTATGTTGATGTTAAATTTTGGTTCTAGTCCCTAATCATTTGAAAGTTTTTCAAACAGATCAATATAAAACTATTGTTAACATTAAGACTAGTCTCCCATCAGGAAAGAATGAGAGAAATTAAGGCACTTTGGCCCTATGCAACATCATCAATCTCCTTCTACATATTCGCCAAGTTGCGCAAGGTGCACCATTCGACTTTTCCATGACTCGGAAACACTCAATTGATTCAAATAATTTTCCAATTCAATCGGTTCGGTTTCAGATACCTCAGGGCTTTCGATCTCCTCATCATTTGCTTTGTTTTAAACTTGGATTATCTGCTTCAATCTCTCCACCACCCGGTTCATCTTCGGCCGGTCCTTGGGACCTTTTGATAAAAAAAATGTCTGCTAACTTGGCTATGTCTCTAACTGAACTAACTGAAAATCGGTTTTCAGGTCAAGAATCCATTATTGACAATCAGAAACCGATAACTAGCAAACCAAATAACATGTTTAATTTATGTTCGAAATGTCAAGGTTTTAGTACATATAAGAAACGAAGATATGCATTCTTGGTGTTCTAGATAGGAGCTTGAACTCCTAAACCCTCGTGTAGAAAAGCTAATCCTCCGGCTGCTCTGAGTATTACCTCTGCTGCGGCAATGCACGACCAAAAAGACGATCTTTCAAGCTCTTGTTTTGCATAAGCTTGTTGTTGGAAAAATAGACTACGAAACGGCACATTAGTACTGACTGAAAAATAAAATAAATAACATAAGTGATCAACGAAACCGTGTCGTGGAAGAATACCACTACCTTGAAAACGAATTTGCCCCGATGTGTGTAATCGTTGCTGCGGGCGAATAGTCCCCTGAGGTTAACACGGTCGCTCCGATATTTGTACACCCAAATACGTAGTGGACAACAGTGGATAACAATGGAAGATGAGAGATAGCTTTTGAGTTTCTTGTGTGTTTTCTGGATGCAAATGAAGCTTGAAGGTCTCATTATTCATAGGCTGCAACGAAGGACAAAAACTTCCAACAAAAATCAGGTTTAAAACCTGATTTAATATCATAAATCTGCTGTTATAACTGGTGTTACAGCTCAGTTATAACTCATGTAATTATGCTCGTAACTGGCAGAATTAAACAGCTGAATAAAGCTTTAATTCTGTCCACGAATTTTCTCCAAAAAGATAATACACGCGCGGACATGTTGAAGACACGTGTTACCCGAACCCGAAGCCCGAGAAGGACGGAACTGCGTGAGACTTGCACTTGTTCTCTATCACTCAACAAGGGGGAAGAGGATGAAGGCTATAAATACCCTTCAAATGTTAGTTTCCCACTCAATGTGGGATATCAATCTTTTGCATTACTAGCATTCCCCCACTAATGCGAAAGAATTCTCCTGAAACTCGAAAAAACAATCTTCCAAGAAGATCAACAACAGAATTAGATGCTTAAGCACTAGTGAATAAATCTTGAACTAGTACATAGTGATAATAAGCAATTCTTCTCTTAGATAAGTGAAACTAGTCTTGAACTTTCTAAGATAAGGGTTAAATTATAACACACACCTAATTCCTTCATCCACTGAAGTCCTCGATGCGTAAAATATATATATGAATGTATATTTAGCCATCTTACCTCAGGATTGTAGTAAGTGTTTTAGAAAAACAACCCAAGGTTTTCATAGAAGGCGGCTAACCCTTCTTATTACATAGGTTATTTCATAAAGTTTTTCTCAATAAAACCATCCAAATATGACTATGAAATAATTAAGAACTATTACAATAGCTCAACCTCTCAAGGTTTATGGTAATTTTCTTCAAGTTTGTTATTTCAGCTTGTGAATGTGCCTTATACGAATGTGCCTTTTCTTACCATTGTAAGCTTGGTTCTTGGCAACACATATCGCAGCTTGTGAATCACATAGTAAGGAAACTGAAGGAGTCGGTTTTCCCCACAACGGTATTTTAGCTAAAAGATTCCCGAGCCACTCGGCTTCTTGCCCAGCTAAGTCAAGAGCTATGAACTCTAACTCCATAGTAGAACGAGCAATGCAAGTACGCTTAGAAGATTTCTAGGAGATTGTTGCTCCACCTAAAGTAAAAACATACTCACTCGTAGAGCTTACTTCATCACTATCAAAAACCCAGTTGGTGTCACAATATCCTTCTAAAACAGTAGGAAAGCCAGTAAAATTGAGTTTCTAGTCCATAGTACCTCTAAGGTATTTAAGTAAGCGTCTAAGAGCAATCCAATGTTCACTACTTGGGTTGTGAGTATATCTACTAAGTCTGCTCACAACATAGGCAATACCAGGTCGAGTATAGTTCATTAAGAACATTAGTGTGACACCCCCAACCCGGGCTGGGAGTTAGGGGCGTCGGACGGAAAAAAAAGGCGGACAGACAAAACAAATCGGACAATTGCGGAAGCATTTGACGACGTGATACTATTTTAATCGTTAATTCATTTTAATGCGCACGCGGAAAAATGGGCTAACAAAAATTTTAAACAAACTTTCAATTAATCTTGTTACAAATTTTAGAACCAATTAAAACTTTTAATTACATTATCATATCACTATTGCAATTAAGCCATAATGTCAAATACTTAATTAACCGATTACATGCTAATCGAAAACCCTTAATTAAATGGTCTAGGTGAATTCGAATTATTCCAAAAATTTACCAAATTTTTAAACAACCGATTTCATACATCACAATATAGATTTCGAATTCATATCATGACATTTGATTTCCTTTACTTAAGGCTTACAAAAGACATAGCTTATATGCTCCTAAACATGCCAAGCTATCGACTATGGACAACAAAAAGGATCGACACAACCATAGCTTGACTTACATTTTTACACAAAATAATGAGGCTAACTACTTAAATACAAAACATGATTCTAGCCTCCTAACCAAACATCACGGAGCATGTAATTTCAAACACCATTTCAAACTTAAGTTTCGACCAAATAAAACAAAACGGATCCTGAGACAAACTTCAAAGCCACCATCTAGGAGTCTAAAAATAAGACTTAGATCGTACATATTTCGGAACTGTGAACTTGATAACCTTGATCCAACGAAAGCTAGCTTTAGGGTCCGAGCTATCCTGCTAAGGTTGGGAAGAAGAAAACAAAGGAGTGGTAAGTACAAAAGTACTTAGCGAGGTAATGCTAACACTAATTCGTTCTTGAGCTTAAGTGTGATCAAACATTGAGGTTACTTAGCTAGGTTTATTAGCAATTTGATATTCACCCAACTAAGCTCACACAAAATTCATACATATGGCAGCATACATGTCATATCAACATTCATAACACATGCTTGAACACATAGCATATCACGATAATTCATTTCATGCTTATACATGATTCGATCAATAGCATATTTCATTTCATTTTCAGCATACTCAATTTCATGCTTAGCATTTAAATAAATCAAGCTTTCATGCTAAACCATACATATCAAATCAAATCCACAAATTTCACCATAGCATATCAATCGAATGATCTCAATTCAGCATTCAAAAACCAGAATTTCTCATTTCAATATTACATACATTCGAATAGGGTTATTACCCAATTTCACATTATCGAACTTGTAAGCATTTCATATGCTTCTTAGCATAATCGGATAGGACCAATGTCCACATATCATAGCACTTTATTTCATAACGTATTCGGAAAGGATCAATATCCACATAACATAGCAATTCACCTCATAGCATGTTCGGAAAGGATCAATATCCACATAACATAGTAATTCACATCATAGCATGTTCGGAAAGGATCAATATCCACATATCATAGCATTTCACATCATAGCATATCATATTAAATCACATTACTCTTTAATATAATTTCATAACACAACTTTTAATTTAACATTTTTGCCCATGGTAGAATAGTCGTAACAGAATTTCGAGCCATCGGAAGGGTAACATGTAACGCATATCGGAGTGTTGCCCGCGGCAACGTCATTGATTGCACAAAGCAAAATCAAAGGTGATGCCCATAGCATCGTGTGTCTCGAACAGCAATCAAGATCACACATCTTATCAAGAGTACACAAAGTACTATCAAAGATTGCACAAAGCAATATCGGAGGGTGAGCTCAGACTCTAGGCATGCCGTTCTTATCTAGAACGTCCAAACGACCAAGGGCGGGATCTTGTTAGGTGATTAGTCCTTTAATTCATTTCATGTGTGTATTTTTCAGAATTCATATTGCATACTCATTTACTCACAACATGGCAGCAACATCATTCATTCATAACATGTGCATTTCGAGCATAGCACTTTCATATCATAGGGCAGTCCACATAATCAGCATATCAGTTATGATCAAATTCATTTCATGCCTTTCTACCATACAACATTTACATGGGCAGTCCACAATAATACATACTTAATCAAACATCAAAATCCACATTAACATAGGGTTCATGGCATATAGCATCATGCAAAACAGTCCACAAATCGCATTCGATCATACATGTATCACATATTGCAATCATGCACTCAAGTTCCTTTATAACTTCTTCCCTTACTAAACATATTACCGGATAGCATTTAGTCCAATTTCATGCATATAAAATATAAATTTACAGAATATAAAGTGGTTCGGACACTAGTCCCAACCCTAAGGCAAGATTACACTCACGAAAGTTACACTCACGATCCTTATGCTTGATCTCGAATTGAGATGCCTTTGCCTCTTCCTTTCGAACGATCGATCCTAGCTTCCTCCGAAGCTTCTTCGCTATTACGATCTTAACTCTCAACATTAAACAAATACACTATATTAGGAAGCAATTCAACCATACTAATTTACAATTCAAGCATGAACTCCCAATTTCAATTCTGACTTTTTCACTAAACTAGTTCGAGGACTAGTTATCGTTTTAATCATAACTTTTTAATTACTTATCCAAAATTAACATACCATATACCGTTGGAAAGGTATTAAACCTAATTTTTCAGTCACATTAACCTCATATTTTTATCTTATTCGGATTAACACAGTTTATTATTTCCTTATGCTCAATTCGGCAATTCTGGACAGCATGCACTGCCCGTCTTTAAAATTCATATCTTTCAAATTACATATTAAAATTTAGTTCCGTTTTCTTTCAATGATTCTAGACATGCTAAAGTTTATACTGTATAAATTTCAGCTTCAAAAACCCTATATTCGATTTTTAGTGAATTTCCAAAGTCACTGCTCTTACATTGAACTTCACTGGGCAGATTTCTTAATTAACACTTTAGCTTGAACATACACTTGATTACATTCTTAAATCTAAATTTCTTTCTTAGCATGACTTAATATACTTTTTAAGGGTATTTTTACAGTCCATGTAAATTTCTAATTTCAACATTTAGGCATGCAAAGTTACTGATTTCTTCAAAACAGTCCCTATTCTTCACAAATTCGATCTCATGACCATTTTTAGTTCTAATCATCATACCATCTTCCTACTTCATTTTTCCAGAAATCTTTAAAATTTTATAACCATATGTTCATCCCTTAACAAGTTTCTCTTAGTAACCATTTTCAGATTTTGACTCTTAACAAGTTTTCCAAAGCTCAAGATTTTATTCTTTTCTTCAAAACAGTCCCCTTTTTACTCCTTTCTTGTTTTCTTTCATAGATTCTATATTTGTCCATATTTTATCTTGTCATTACATTTAAGACTCATATATCTTCATGTTCATATAAAACTTAGGTTTGCATGCATGTTTTTAGCTCAACTGAAAGTTTCAAAGTGTAGGAGACTTACTTTCTTTAATCTTTGACAACCTTAGTTACACTCTTCAATATCCTAGCTTAAGCCCTCTTCATGCAACCGAAAATTTCATGTATTTTGCTCTCAAACATGGCTGACTTTTGAGCTTCCCTCTTCCCCCATTCTTCCCTTTCTTCACGGCAAAGAAGAGCAAAAATGGGAAAAAGATGACAAGCTTTCATCATATACTTGATTTGATGGCTTGTGTATTTTACCTATAAACCCTTTTCATTTATTCATTTAATCTTTATTTACTAGGGGCATCCCCAAGGATAAATCATCTTTTACATGCATTATTTACTTTTTAAAAATCTTATAATTTAATCCCTAATTTGCTTTGTTACAAGCTTAATTAAGCTTTATCAATTTCGTCCCAATTTAAGGAGTACACTGTTATCTTAACTTCTTTCATATTCTTTTAGTTCTACATTTTAAATCTGGACTCCACTGATTTAATTTCATTGGCTTACCAATCGGCTAGACCGATTACTTTGATCTAATTTCCTTTCTAATTCGAATTGGTGCACTAATTGCCCAATTGAGGACTTTAGGGACCAATTTGCATAATTCACAAGTTCATGGGCTCAATTGCTTCTAAGAATAATTAAAAATAATTAAATTCTACGGCGAAAACTTCTAGGACGGAAATGCGGATGTTACAATTCCCTCCTCCTTAAAGAAAGAATTCGTCCTCGAATTCTTACCTGAACTGAATAGATGAGGATATTGCTTTCGCATCGTATCCTCGGGTTCCCAAGTTGCTTCCGTAACATTATGATTCTTCCAGAGAATTTTAACAAGAGGGACACTCTTGTTACGAAGCCTTTTAATTTCTCGATCGAGAATCTGAACAGGTTCTTCTTCATAGGAGAGGTCAAGATTAAGTTCAACTTCTTCTGGTTCGAGAATGTGAGACGGATCAGATCGATAACGCCTTAACATAGAAACGTGAAAGACATTATGAATCTTATCGAATTCAGGAGGTAGTGCAAGGCGATAAGCTACAGGACCAATTCTCTCAATTACTTCGAACGGTCCAACGAAACGCGGACTAAGCTTTCCTTTCTTGCCGAAACGAAAAACTTTCTTCCACGGAGAAACTTTGAGAAATACTTTATCTCCGATCTCATATTGGATGTCCCTACGCTTCAGATCAGCGTATGACTTCTGCCTATCAAAAGCTTGTTTCAAACGGGAATGAATGGTTTGAACTTGCTCTTCAGTTTCCTGAAGCAGTTGAGGTCCTAAAACCTTATTGTCTCCGAGTTCAGACCAACACAAAGGAGTTCGGCATTTTCTTCCATACAGTGCTTCAAAAGGAGCCATTTGAATAGAAGACTGATAGCTATTGTTATAAGCGAACTCGATTAACGGCAGAGATTTCTCCCAATTCTTACCGAAATCGATAATACAAGCTCTAAGCATATCTTCCAGAATTTGAATTACTCGTTCAGATTGTCCGTCACTTTGAGGATGAAATGCTGTGCTAACATTCAGCTTAGTTCCAAGAGCCTTATGTAGAGCTTTCCAGAATCGAGCTGTAAATCGAGGATCTCGATCTGAAACAATAGAAGTTGGAACTCCGTGTAAACGGATAACTTCTCGAACGTACAGTTCTGCTAAGGTCTCAAGACTATAATTCATTCGCACCGGAATGAAATGTGCTGATTTAGTGAAACGATCAACGATTACCCAGACAGCATCACACTTCCTAGGAGAGTCAGGAAGACCAGTTACAAAATCCATCGTAATCCGTTCCCATTTCCATTGCGGAAATTCAAGAGGTTGAAGTAATCCAGTAGGAGCACGATGTTCAGCTTTGACTCGCTGACAATTCAGACATCTAGATACAAAGTCATTGATAGCCGATTTCATTCCAGACCACCAATACAAGGGCTTGAGATCTTTGTACATCTTAACAGATCCAGGGTGGATTGAAAAAGAACTTTGATGTGCTTCTTGCAGAATTTCAGCTTGCAATTCCTTATTATTAGGAACACAAATTCGATCTTTGAAATATAGAAGACCATTTGACTTGACGGAAAAGTCAGGATTAGATTCAAGCTTAGATAAGATTCTCTGAAGTTCCGGATCAACTTGCTGGAGTTCTTTGATTCTAGAAATCAGAACGGATTGGACTTGGAGTTCGTTCAGATGATTTCGAGCTTTACATAGGCGAAAATGAGCATTGATGGCCAAAGAAGCTATGAACAAACAAATCAAAATATTACTTGGAAAGCAAGACATTATTCGAATGGTTTAAAGAATTTTCAAGATGGAACAATTTTAGATTTGAGAATTTCGAAAGACGTACCGAGGTTCGGTTTCCGACTCAGAGCATCGGCAACCACGTTAGCTTTTCCAGGATGGTAGTCGATGGCCAGATCATAATCTTTAAGTAATTCCAACCACCTTCTTTGTCTAAGATTCAGATCTTTCTGAGTAAGCAGATACTTCAGACTTTTGTGATCGGTGAATAGCTTACACTTCTCACCGTACAAATAATGCCGCCAAATTTTCAGTGCGAAAACAATGGCTGCTAATTCAAGATCATGAGTTGGATAGTTTAGCTCGTGAGGCTTAAGTTGTCGAGAAGCGTATGCAATCACATTACCTTCCTGCATCAAGACACATCCAAGGCCGGAATGTGAAGCATCACTGTAAACAACAAATTCTTTTCCGGACTCAGGCTGAATGAGAACCGGAGCACAAGTCAGGGCTTGTTTAAGCTGATCAAAACTTCTTTGTTGTCCTTCTGACCACTTAAATGGTCCACTCTTTTTGAGCAATTTGGTTAGCGGTGCAGCAATTACCGAAAATCCTTTCACAAATCTCCGATAATATCCAGCTAAACCAAGGAAACTTCGGACCTCGCTTACATTGCTCGGAGGTCGCCATTCAAGAATTGACTGAATTTTCTTAGAATCAACTTTGATTCCTTCGGCTGAAATAACATGTCCGAGGAAAGACACTTCTGGAAGCCAGAATTCACATTTAGTGAACTTAGCGAATAACTGATTTTCTCGGAGTGTCTGGAGTACAATCCGAAGATGTTGAGCATGTTCTTCTCTATTGCGAGAATAGACCAGAATATCGTCGATGAATACGATAACAAACTTGTCAAGATGAGGCTTGAATACTCGATTCATCAAATCCATGAATGCAGCAGGGGCATTCGTTAACCCGAATGGCATCACCAGAAATTCATAATGACCATAACGAGTTCTGAAAGCAGTTTTGGGTATATCTTCGTCTTTCACCCTCATCTGATAATATCCAGATCGAAGGTCAATTTTTGAGAATACACCAGCATCTTTCAGCTGATCAAACAGATCTTCAATTCGGGGCAACGGATACTTGTTCTTGATAGTGACTCTGTTCAATTGCCGGTAATCAATGCAAAGTCGCATCGTCCCGTCTTTCTTTTTCACAAAGAGAACAGGAGCACCCCAGGGAGAAGTGCTGGGTCGAATGAAACCCTTATCTTCTAATTCTTGAATTTGCTTCTTTAGTTCTTGCAATTCAATTGGTGCCATACGATAGGGCGTAATGGACACAGGATTAGTTCCAGGCTGAACTTCAATTTTAAACTCAACTTCTCGAATTGGAGGAAGTCCAGGGAGTTCCTCAGGAAAAACATCAACAAATTCAGATACAACAGGCATTTCTGTTAAGCCAAAATCTAATTCGTCTTGCAAAGCCATAGCAGCAAAAATAGATGTTGGTTTCTTGTCAATTAGCAGAATTGATTCTTTTCCTAATCCCTTTAAGTACAGTCTTTTATTCTGACAATCAATCCAGGCTTCATGTCTACTCACAGAATGAGGCTTCGGTGTGAAGTTACTTCGAGGTGCTGGATTATACGAAGAAGTACCTTCTTTAAAGCTTCTAGACTTCTTCGATTTCCAGTGAGACTTGTCATCATTCTTACGCTTCTTATCATGACGGAAACCGCTTTTCCTCTTTTCTGCAGTCCGAAACTTGGATTCCGTAGCAATGGCTCGATTTACGAGAGTTTGAAAGTCCGTGATATCCAGGGCGGTAAACATCGGACTCAGCTCATCATTCAGACCGTCAATAAACATACGACATTTTTCTTTCTCTGACTTGATGTACTCAGAACCATATTTGCAGTACTTACAGAAATCAGCCACGTACTGCTCTATTGGGCGTCCCGCTTGCTTCAGATGCAAGAAACGCTTTCTCCGATCAGCCAGGTACTGTTCACTGATGTATTTCTTCTTGAACTCATCTATAAAGAATTTCCAGTTCACAGATTCAACTGGAGCAGTTAGTGTTGTAGTTTCCCACCAATTCAAGGCTTCATCAGCAAGTAAGGCTACAGCGCATTCGAGCTTATGCTCATCGGAGCATTGAAGTTGCTTAGTCAATATCTGAGTAGTTCTTTCTAACCAATACTCAGCTTCTTCAGGCTTTTCTTCAATAGAGCCTGCAAAAGTATAGGCTCGGTGCTGAGCAAGCTTTTCAATAGGAGCTCTGCTAGGGGCAGCAGCTACCGGAGCAGGTTGTTCGTGTCTCATGTTCGTCAAAAGCTGATCGAACATTTCTTTCATGCTCAGAAGACAATCTCTTTGAACATTCTGAACAGTCGGATTGTCAGTGTTCGTTCGAGGCTGAACAGGAGATTGTTGTCGAGTGTCATCTGGTACAGGAGGGTTCTCCTTATCCGGAGGGTTTTCTTTCATACGAACACTATCCCCTTCACTCGAGGATTCTCGAGGACTTTCATCGTCTCGAGCTAAGTGTGTCTCTTTCATTCTAATTCAGATCAAACAAAGTTCAAGTTAGGATCAAGTCACAAGTAACAATATGTATGATCCCTAGGTGGCTTGACTAAACTAATGACGTACACAGAACACATTCAAAGTCTATAGGACCTATTACCTAAAAAGCTCTGATGCCAAAACAAATGTGACACCCCCAACCCGGGCCGGGAGTTAGGGGCGTCGGACGGAACAAAAAGGCGGACAGACAAAACAAATCGGACAATTGCGGAAGCATTTGACGACGTGATACTATTTTAATCGTTAATTCATTTTAATGCGCACGCGGAAAAATGGGCTAACAAAAATTTTAAACAAACTTTCAATTAATCTTGTTACAAATTTTAGAACCAATTAAAACTTTTAATTACATTATCATATCACTATTGCAATTAAGCCATAATGTCAAATACTTAATTAACCGATTACATGCTAATCGAAAACCCTTAATTAAATGGTCTAGGTGAATTCGAATTATTCCAAAAATTTACCAAATTTTTAAACAACCGATTTCATACATCACAATATAGATTTCGAATTCATATCATGGCATTTGATTTCCTTTACTTAAGGCTTACAAAAGACATAGCTTATATGCTCCTAAACATGCCAAGCTATCGACTATGGACAACAAAAAGGATCGACACAACCATAGCTTGACTTACATTTTTACACAAAATAATGAGGCTAACTACTTAAATACAAAACATGATTCTAGCCTCCTAACCAAACATCACGGAGCATGTAATTTCAAACACCATTTCAAACTTAAGTTTCGACCAAATAAAACAAAACGGATCCTGAGACAAACTTCAAAGCCACCATCTAGGAGTCTAAAAATAAGACTTAGATCGTACATATTTCGGAACTGTGAACTTGATAACCTTGATCCAACGAAAGCTAGCTTTAGGGTCCGAGCTATCCTGCTAAGGTTGGGAAGAAGAAAACAAAGGAGTGGTAAGTACAAAAGTACTTAGCGAGGTAATGCTAACACTAATTCGTTCTTGAGCTTAAGTGTGATCAAACATTGAGGTTACTTAGCTAGGTTTATTAGCAATTTGATATTCACCCAACTAAGCTCACACAAAATTCATACATATGGCAGCATACATGTCATATCAACATTCATAACACATGCTTGAACACATAGCATATCACGATAATTCATTTCATGCTTATACATGATTCGATCAATAGCATATTTCATTTCATTTTCAGCATACTCAATTTCATGCTTAGCATTTAAATAAATCAAGCTTTCATGCTAAACCATACATATCAAATCAAATCCACAAATTTCACCATAGCATATCAATCGAATGATCTCAATTCAGCATTCAAAAACCAGAATTTCTCATTTCAATATTACATACATTCGAATAGGGTTATTACCCAATTTCACATTATCGAACTTGTAAGCATTTCATATGCTTCTTAGCATAATCGGATAGGACCAATGTCCACATATCATAGCACTTTATTTCATAACGTATTCGGAAAGGATCAATATCCACATAACATAGCAATTCACCTCATAGCATGTTCGGAAAGGATCAATATCCACATAACATAGTAATTCACATCATAGCATGTTCGGAAAGGATCAATATCCACATATCATAGCATTTCACATCATAGCATATCATATTAAATCACATTACTCTTTAATATAATTTCATAACACAACTTTTAATTTAACATTTTTGCCCATGGTAGAATAGTCGTAACAGAATTTCGAGCCATCGGAAGGGTAACATGTAACGCATATCGGAGTGTTGCCCGCGGCAACGTCATTGATTGCAC
Source organism: Hibiscus tridactylites (assembly GCA_958450335.1). Taxonomy (NCBI): domain Eukaryota; kingdom Viridiplantae; phylum Streptophyta; class Magnoliopsida; order Malvales; family Malvaceae; genus Hibiscus; species Hibiscus tridactylites. Next base: position 18,587,607 of record OY288273.1, on the reverse strand, counting down.
AAAGCAAAATCAAAGGTGATGCCCATAGCATCGTGTGTCTCGAACAGCAATCAAGATCACACATCTTATCAAGAGTACACAAAGTACTATCAAAGATTGCACAAAGCAATATCGGAGGGTGAGCTCAGACTCTAGGCATGTCGTTCTTATCTAGAACGTCCAAACGACCAAGGGCGGGATCTTGTTAGGTGATTAGTCCTTTAATTCATTTCATGTGTGTATTTTTCAGAATTCATATTGCATACTCATTTACTCACAACATGGCAGCAACATCATTCATTCATAACATGTGCATTTCGAGCATAGCACTTTCATATCATAGGGCAGTCCACATAATCAGCATATCAGTTATGATCAAATTCATTTCATGCCTTTCTACCATACAACATTTACATGGGCAGTCCACAATAATACATACTTAATCAAACATCAAAATCCACATTAACATAGGGTTCATGGCATATAGCATCATGCAAAACAGTCCACAAATCGCATTCGATCATACATGTATCACATATTGCAATCATGCACTCAAGTTCCTTTATAACTTCTTCCCTTACTAAACATATTACCGGATAGCATTTAGTCCAATTTCATGCATATAAAATATAAATTTACAGAATATAAAGTGGTTCGGACACTAGTCCCAACCCTAAGGCAAGATTACACTCACGAAAGTTACACTCACGATCCTTATGCTTGATCTCGAATTGAGATGCCTTTGCCTCTTCCTTTCGAACGATCGATCCTAGCTTCCTCCGAAGCTTCTTCGCTATTACGATCTTAACTCTCAACATTAAACAAATACACTATATTAGGAAGCAATTCAACCATACTAATTTACAATTCAAGCATGAACTCCTAATTTCAATTCTGACTTTTTCACTAAACTAGTTCGAGGACTAGTTATCGTTTTAATCATAACTTTTTAATTACTTATCCAAAATTAACATACCATATACCGTTGGAAAGGTATTAAACCTAATTTTTCAGTCACATTAACCTCATATTTTTATCTTATTCGGATTAACACAGTTTATTATTTCCTTATGCTCAATTCGGCAATTCTGGACAGCATGCACTGCCCGTCTTTAAAATTCATATCTTTCAAATTACATATTAAAATTTAGTTCCGTTTTCTTTCAATGATTCTAGACATGCTAAAGTTTATACTGTATAAATTTCAGCTTCAAAAACCCTATATTCGATTTTTAGTGAATTTCCAAAGTCACTGCTCTTACATTGAACTTCACTGGGCAGATTTCTTAATTAACACTTTAGCTTGAACATACACTTGATTACATTCTTAAATCTAAATTTCTTTCTTAGCATGACTTAATATACTTTTTAAGGGTATTTTTACAGTCCATGTAAATTTCTAATTTCAACATTTAGGCATGCAAAGTTACTGATTTCTTCAAAACAGTCCCTATTCTTCACAAATTCGATCTCATGACCATTTTTAGTTCTAATCATCATACCATCTTCCTACTTCATTTTTCCAGAAATATTTAAAATTTTATAACCATATGTTCATCCCTTAACAAGTTTCTCTTAGTAACCATTTTCAGATTTTGACTCTTAACAAGTTTTCCAAAGCTCAAGATTTTATTCTTTTCTTCAAAACAGTCCCCTTTTTACTCCTTTCTTGTTTTCTTGCATAGATTCTATATTTGTCCATATTTTATCTTGTCATTACATTTAAGACTCATATATCTTCATGTTCATATAAAACTTAGGTTTGCATGCATGTTTTTAGCTCAACCGAAAGTTTCAAAGTGTAGGAGACTTACTTTCTTTAATCTTTGACAACCTTAGTTACACTCTTCAATATCCTAGCTTAAGCCCTCTTCATGCAACCGAAAATTTCATGTATTTTGCTCTCAAACATGGCTGACTTTTGAGCTTCCCTCTTCCCCCATTCTTCCCTTTCTTCACGGCAAAGAAGAGCAAAAATGGGAAAAAGATGACAAGCTTTCATCATATACTTGATTTGATGGCTTGTGTATTTTACCTATAAACCCTTTTCATTTATTCATTTAATCTTTATTTACTAGGGGCATCCCCAAGGATAAATCATCTTTTACATGCATTATTTACTTTTTAAAAATCTTATAATTTAATCCCTAATTTGCTTTGTTACAAGCTTAATTAAGCTTTATCAATTTCGTCCCAATTTAAGGAGTACACTGTTATCTTAACTTCTTTCATATTCTTTTAGTTCTACATTTTAAATCTGGACTCCACTGATTTAATTTCATTGGCTTACCAATCGGCTAGACCGATTACTTTGATCTAATTTCCTTTCTAATTCGAATTGGTGCACTAATTGCCCAATTGAGGACTTTAGGGACCAATTTGCATAATTCACAAGTTCATGGGCTCAATTGCTTCTAAGAATAATTAAAAATAATTAAATTCTACGGCGAAAACTTCTAGGACGGAAATGCGGATGTTACAATTAGACTCCCAATTACTTTAGCATATTTAGTTTGGGAAATGTTACTTCCTTTATTTTTAAAAAGATGAATGCTAGAGTCATGCGGGGTTCGAACAAGGATGACATCAAAACTGTCAAACTTCTTTAGCACATTCTCAATATAGTGTGTTTGACTTAGCGAAAAACTCTTTTCAGTTTTAGCAACTTTGACTCCTAAGATCACATCTACTTCTCCCAAATCAGTCATCTCAAATTTAGTGGATAAGAAATTTTTTGTTTTGTTAATGGACTCAATGTTGGTGCTAAAAATCAACATGTCGTCAACATACAAACTTATGATGATGCAATCTACACCAAACATCCTCGAGTACACGCATGCATCCGAACCATTCACAACAAAACCAAAACTAAGAAAAGTTTTATGAAATTTCTCATACCACTATTTAGGAGCTTGCTTCAGGCCGTAAAGAGACTTTTTTAGTCTACATACTTTACCTTCCATACTAGGCTCCTCGAAACCAAGAGGTTGCTCCATATAAATCTTCTCATCTAGGTCTCCTTTTAAGAATGCAGTCTTTACATCCATTTGATGTACTTGCAACTTGTGAATGGAGGCTAGTGCAAACAATGCACGGATCGTTGAGATTTTGGTTACAAGAGAATATGTATCAAAGAAATCTATACCAAATTTTTGAGTGAACCCTTTGACTACTAGCCTTGCCTTATACCTCTGAATAGAACCATCTAGTCTAAGTTTCTTTCGAAAGACCCATTTATTGTTGATGGTTTTAATTCCTCTAGGCAAGTCAACTAATTCCCAAGTATGATTAGACATTATTGATTCTAGTTCATCTTTGATAGCGTTTTTCCAAAGACTAACATCAATAGATCGTATAGCTTCTTCACATGTTTTAGGATCCTCATCTAAAAAGAAAGCTTGAGCTATAGGATCAAAAAGGGTGTCATAATTATTAATCTCAGAAATAAAGGAAGTTAAGAAATCTGGTCCAAAAGAGGTTTCAACTCTTTGTCTCTTACTTCTTCTAAGCTCAAAATTAATATCTTAAGAAGACCTTGCAGGCACACTAGAAGAAGTGGATGGAAGTTTTTCTATTTGTGTTTTATTATCTAGTCTAGGCTTCTTTAAAGGAAATATATTTTCAAAGAATACAACATCCCTAGACTCACAAATAGAGTAGTCTTGTAGAATCATGAACCGATATGCAGCACTGTTTGAAGCATACCATATAAACACCGCATCAACGGTTTTCGGTCCGATGGTGGATTTCTTAAAGTTTGGTAACTCCACTTTAGCCAGACACCCCCACACTTTAAGGTATTTAAGATTTGGAGCGTAACCTATTCACAATTCGTATGGAGTATGATCTAACTTCTTATGAGGTACATAGTTCAAAATATGATTAGCCGACAAAATGGCTTCCCCCCGCATGTTATCAGACAACCCAGAACTTATCAACAATGAATTCATCATCTCTTTTAAAGTTCTATTTTTCCTCTCGGTGATACCGTTTTGTTGAGGAAAATAGGGGGCTGAGGTTTCATGTATTATTCCATTCTTCTCACACACCTCTTTTAAAAAATTAGATCCATATTCACCACCTCTATTGGATCTAACTCGTTTAATTCTCCTATCTAACTGATTTTCAACTTTTGCCTTATAAATAAGAAAGAAGTTTTCAGCCTCATCTTTTGTTCTAAGGAGATATACTTTTGTGTATCTAGAAAAGTAATCTACAAAAGTAATATAGTAGTGTTTTCCTCCTTTACTTACAATGTTTCTAAAGTCTACTAGATCTGTATGAATCAACTCTAACAAATCAGTCTTTTTATTAGAAATAGTCTTAAAGTGAGGTCTAGCATGCTTGGCTTCTGCACAAATTTCATATTTGTTAAAGCTGGTTATGTCTAGTTTAGGTAGAATATTCATTTTTATCAGTTTCTTTAAAGATTGAATCTTCACGTGGCCTAATCTAGCATGCCACATATCAATAGATTCAACAATATAAGCAGAAGTGGTAGCTTTATTCTCATTAAGTTGAGTTTCTATAACAAATAAACCCTCGTTTAAAAAAGCATTTCCCAACATAACCACCATTTTGGGTAAGTATCAGTTTATCTGCCTCAAAAACTAACTTAATGCATGCCTTATTCAAAAGCCCTCCACTAATTAAATTTCTACGTAAGGCATGTACATACAGAACTTTATTCAAAGCTAAAGTTTTACCGGATGTCAACTTGAGTAAAACCTTGCCTTTTCCTAGCACTTGAGAGCTGCTAGAGTTCCTCATGTACACACGTTCACCATTGCTCCCATCATCGAACTCGGTGAAAAACTCTTTCCTTGCACAAAAATGTTGTGATGCTCCGTTGTCCACCACTCATTCAGAATTGTTCTCCACAAGTTGACTTCAGAAACCACTGCGACAATAATATCTTCAGAAATGTCCTTCGTCGGGTTAAGATGTGGTTTGTTCTCATTCTGGTAGTCTGAACGGTGTTGACACTAGTACGCCTTATGACCGACTTGTCCGCATACATAACACTTCAGGGATTTCTTCTATGGTTTGGATTTTGGTGGCTTCTTAAAGTTAGTGCTCCTTTGAGGTTTCGTCTTATTAGTCTTAAACACCCTTTTTCATGGTCTTTTTGAATTTAGACCTTGAGACACCACTAGATTCAACCAAGTTAGAATTAAAAGATAATTGATCAAGATGATTAGCAACCTTATCTTTTAACCGATTGGCTCCCTCGATTTTCATCTGACCCTCCAACTCCTGGAGTGAGATATCTCTCTTTTTGTGTTTGAGAGAATTGCGGTAGTCGGACCAAGACTTAGGCAGCTTCTCGATAAGAACATTGGCTTGCAATACTTCACACATTTGTATCCCCTCGGCTAGTATGTCGGATACTAGGTTATCATAGTCATGAACCTGGCCCATGATCGGTTTTGCATCGGTCATTTGAAATTTGAGCCACTCGCCCACCACATACTTTTTGATGCCCGCGTGTCATCAGAACTGTACTTCTTCTCCAATGAGTCCCAAATCACCTTTACACTTCTCTCTTTAAGGTACATGTCAAAAAGCTTGTTGGACATGTGACTCAAAAGATGACCACACACTGTTTTGTTATCTTTTTCGTACTTCCGAAGGATAGCTGCAACATCATCAAGGACAGAATCTGGGTTGGTTGTATCACCAACATTGGTCGCCAAGGCAGCACTGATCGATTATGGTGTTGTTGGTGGTTTTTCGAGCAGAACATAATCTAGGTCAAGCTGCTCGAAGAAAATAAGAATGCGTTGAGACCATCTTTGATAGTTGGACCCATCAAGAGCGTCGAGCTTAGACAAATCGGGAATCAACTTGCTAAGTGGGTGTGACATGTTTTGCAGTTGGAAGGAAAATTTTGTTTATAAATTGTTGGAAAATAGACTGCAAAACGGCACGTTAGTACTGGCTGGAAAAAATAATATATAACAGAAGTGATCAACGAAACCGTGTCGTGGAAGAATGCCACTGCCTTAGAAACAAATTTACCTCGATGTGTGTAATCGCTGCTCTGAGCGAATCGTCCCCTGAGGTTAACATGGTCGCTCAAGTATTCGTACACCCGAATGCGGAGTGGACAACGGTGGATAACAATGGAAGATGAGAGAGAGCTTTTGAGTTTCTTGTGTGTTTTCTGGATGCAAATGAAGCTTGAAGGCCTCATTATTCATAGGCTGCAACGAAGGACAAAAACTTCCAACAAAAATCAGGTTTAAAACCTGATTTAATATCATAAATCTGCTGTTATAACTGCTATTACAGCTCAGTTATAACTCATGTAATTATGCTCGTAACTGGCAGAATTAAACAACTGAATAAAGCTTTAATAATGTCCAGATAAATTCTCAAGTTTGCAAATTAAAATGACCGTTCTAATCTGATTTATTCCAGAAATCAAAACAACTAAATAAATAGGATGCTATCCTCTGAAATTCAGAATACAAACAGACACTCAAACAACCTATAAGTCCACAGGAAAATATTCTTTCACAATTCTATTCTTTGAGAAAAATTCATACGAATTTTCTCCAAAAAGATAGTACGCGTGCGAACGTGTCGAAGACACATGTTAATCGAACCCAAAGCCCGAGCCGAGACGGACGACGGCGCGCGAGACTTGCCCTGTTTCTCTATCACTCAACAAGGGAGAGGAGGATGAAGGCTATAAATACCCTTCACATGTTAGTTTCCCACTCAATGTGGGATATCAATCTTTTGCATTACTAACATTTCCCTACTAATGCGAAAGAATTCTCCTGAAACTCGAAAAAACAATCTTCCAAGAAGATCAATAGCGAAATTAGATGCTTAAGAACTAGTGAACAAATCTTGAACTGGTACATAGTGATAATAAGTAATTCTTCTATTAGATAAGTGAAACTAGTCTTGAACTTTCTAAGATAAGGATAAACTTATAACACACACCTAATTCCTTCATCCACCGAAATCCTCGATGCGTAAGATATATATACGAATGTATATTTAGCCATCTTACCTCAGGATTGTAGTAAGTGTTTTAGAAAAATAGCCCAAGGCTTTTCATAGAAGGCGGCTAACCCTTCTCACTTACATAGGTTATATCATCAAGTTTTTCTCAATAAAACCATCCAAATAGGACTATGAAATAATTAAGAACTATTACAATAGCTCAAACTCTCAAGGTTTATGGTGATTTTTTTCAAGTTCATTATAAACAAACCACCCAACAATCGGGCTAAGAAATCATTAAGAATAAGTATTCAGCCTCTTTAACCGATGAATTCAATATGTCCTTCTCAATAGAACACTCAAATTTTTAATTCATTAAGAGTTTGAGTAGAACTTATCCTTTTCTAGTGGTAAGTTCATTAAGTCTTTTACATTAAAGACTTCCCACTTAACCCTGGGTTATGAACTTATTTAGAATAGATATTCAACCTGTAACACCCTAAAACTACCCTAGTTGAAAATCCCTAAGTTAGATAATAAAGAAGATAAAAACAAGTTGTAACCTGAAATGTTGTGTAAAAACAGGTTGTAACCTATAAAGTGATAGGAGTATTGTGCAACCTGAAATGTTGTGTAAAAACAGGTTGTAACCTATAATGTGGTACGAGTATTGTGCAACCTAAAATGTTGTGTAAAAATAAGTTGTAACCTATAATGTGGTACGGGTATTGTGCAACATGAAATGTTGTGCAAAAGTAGGTTGTAACCTAAAATATGGTGCGAATGTAGTATAACCTGGAATACGGTACAAAAGAGGTTGTAACATAAAATGTAAAACACTGTGAGAAGTTAAAGGAACAAGAAAATGGGTTATTAGTGAGAATTAAAATATAATATTTTGTAAGTGGAATTTTAGTGGAATTTATGTGGTAATAAGACATTTCATGTGTCCTGTTATAAAGGAAGAACCATCAAACTAAGGAAAACATTACCACATGTGTAAACAAATTATTTACACTTTCTTTTTGCTTCATCTTTCCCACCGAAACAAAGAAGGAGAGAGAGTTAAGAAACAAGTAAAATCTGGAGATTTGAAGTCTTAGAAACACATGAATGTGAAGGAAATTAAGTGGGTTAGCTTAAAGTAATCATGCATGTATATATGTACGTATCGATATTGTCCAACATTTTTGTTTGATGTTCTTGATGATATTTGGTTGATGTATTGGCTGTGATAGGTTGAAATTAATGTTTATAGATATTTAATAATGTGTTATAAGCATTTAAAACATGCTAGATTGATTAGAAATCTATAAATTTGCATGCATGAAACTTAGAACATGAATCTGTCCAGTTTCGTACTAAAATGAGCACCTGGATTAAAACAGATTTTTGGCCATGTTAGAGTTTGAATTAGAAAAAATTTGAAGAGCAAAGTTGTAGAGGGTGAAAAATACTATAAGAAATAGGGGAGCCTAATAATGTTTAGAAAAGGTTACTTGAATGTCTAGAAAATTATGTTAGAAGTAACGAGTTCTGTTTTGAAATGAAACTGGAGATTGCCTGGGTTAATCACTATTTTGGAAATGTTTAGGGACGAATTTGAGGTTTATAAAATTTGGTAAAATTTCTAATAAATAGGGGAGCCTAATAATGTTTGATTAGTAACTTGATAATGGTGTTAAATGACTTGGAAAATATGTTTAAGGCCAATACAATGCTTAGATAGTGAATCTGGACACATCTGAAAAAATTAATTATTAAGGGACCTTAATGCCCTGTTTTTGAAACTATTGGAACTTGTTAATAATTTTATTAGATGTGTTTAAAAGTGGTTAAAACTCATAATCAAATGCGTAATGGATCATAGGTCAAATGGTCACTAAAGTTACATGTTGCAAACAATGAACAGATTAGGCCACGGTAAATGCACTGTATTAAAGTATTATATTGTATTGATGTAGAAATGGGAAAAATATGAGTCATACATAGAATTAAAGATGTGAAAATAAGATTTCTAGATTGGTAAAGAACTCCTAATTTAGAGTTGTGTGTAAAAAGTTATGGGCAGATTAGTGTAGGACGCTCAAACTACCTGTTTAGGGGTAGTTTCATATTGATTAAATGTATGTGTTTGAATAAATGAATAAATGTGATTGAATTGATTTCTAATGTGTTCTTATGTGTTATTTGAATGTTCAAGATCAATATTGTGAAGAAATCCTAGAGGATTCACAATCAAATAGGAGGAGCAAATGCATAGTGATCAACGAATCAACCTAAGCTTTAGAGTATTGTGAGTGTAGTTATTTTAGGGTTATGACTAATGTCCTAACCAATGTTTTTATGCTTATTTAATGAATTAACATGATGTATGAAATGAATCTAAATCAAGGTTTGGTAATAAAAAAAGTAATGAAAGAAGGATTAAAAGGAAATGGATTTAGATGATAATGCTTGATGCTAGTGTTAATTACTAGTGTACTTTGTAATTCATATAGTTCGATGCTAGTTGTGGGCATTGAATATGGATGATCATATGTTGATATGCTGTTGTTATGAAGCATGGAATGAATGATATGGATGATATATATTTGCTGGAAATGAAATGATAAGCGAGCTTGATTGATATTGTTAAAATGCTTATGATATGCTTATATGACCTTGTTTGGTGTTTGTAACACTCTTGCTTGAATTGAATGAAAATTTAAAAGACATTACAAGTCCTTGGTTGACTAGTGGTCCTTAGGTAGAAGGGCATGCCTTAGAGTTTGAGTTTTACTGATTTAAAGGTGGTTAGTCACCTACCGATGCTTTGAGCATCTACTGTTACAAGTTACAAGTTGAATGGTGTAGTTAGACACCTCGATACATTGTGTATCTACTAATTTATTGTGTTTTGAGCATCTACTGTTATATGCTAGTATTTGGTACCTATTAACTTGATTACCTAGTCCACTCAAGCATCCAAGGCAAAACTTAATTGAACTTGCAATAAAAATTTACATGGTCAGAGAAATGGTGAAACGATACATGGTTATATGTTATATGAAATGATATGATTGATAAGGGTAGTGACCCTATTCGAATGATATGAAAATGTGATCAATGATATGATATGATTCTTGTTCTTTGGTTGTATTATACATTGGTAAGTTGTTTGACATTGAATGTAAGTATGTTATATGACTTGACATATGATTCGAATGAAACTAGCTAAGTCTACTTGAGCATGAGATAAGCTAGCTAGGTGTGACTTGTTTGGTGTTAAGCCTAGTCAGGTAACCATAATTATGTGAATAACACACCTAAAAGATTGTATTAGTAAGTTATAGGAACTACCTCACTAAGTACAAATTGTACTTATCACTCTTATGTTTACTTCTTCCCAAAATAACAGGTCTCTGATATCCGAAAGCTAGCTATTTTGATTCGGGAGCAATCATAAGCCAAGATCCAAGTATTATATAGCTTTGTTTTGACTCCTAAATGGTGGCATAGTTACATATTTAGAGTATGTCACATGCATTTTGGTATCATGTATATGTTAATATAGTTTGTATATGTTTAAGATATAGTTTCATGATATATAATGGATAGACAAGTTGTTATGACTATATTGGAATATATGTACATATTTAAGTTTGATTATGTCTTGATATGATCTACAAATAATGTGTATGGTTTATATGTTTTAATATTTGAATGATTGCAAATAAAAATGTTATGTGTTGCTTGTATAATAAGCTATTCAAATGGTATAAAATATAATAGAAGTAGTATATGTAAGGTGACGTGAACTTAGGATTATACATGCATTTAGATGTTTGAATTTGAAATGGAAATTTCATGTCATTGCTATGTTGGATTCGAATATTATGATGGTTTTTGATGTAAGTTTAAATATGATTCTTACATGCCCAGGTTGTTTTTAATGTTGTTCGAACATGATCCCTATTTAATTAGGATTGATTATATTGTATATGAATGTATACATGTATATATGATTGTAAGGTGCTAGTCGATCTTGTATATAAACATGAATTGGATTGAATGGATTTTAGATGAATGTTTGAAAGTGTATACACGTTTAATATGATTGGTAAGTTGGTTTAGGTTGATTATGTAATATGATTTACATGTTTAATTAGAAGGATTGTTATGTTATGTTATATGTTAAAAAAGTTTTTGTTGGCCCGTCCAAATGTATTGTTTGTTATAGAATGAAATACGTTATAAGATGTGCAACTCTGATTCGTTGATGTTACATGTTCGATTTTATGATTACATGTTATATGTGTTATGTGTGTCCGTTAGTGTAACGCCCTATCGCTCCTAACTCGGGCGTGGGGTGTTACACAACCACAGACGGTAAATTCAAACCCTAACTCTAAATTTTAAATCATAAACACTACACCCTATACCCTAAAAATACACCCTACCCTAAATTCCCTAAACTCTAACCATAAACTCTAACGTAAAACCCTAAACCTAATTTTGAGCGTGAAAACATAAGTAAGGGCATCGAAAAGTGACAGAGAATTTTCATCCTCTTTGGAAGACAACTCTTGCAAGTTTTTTTTTGAAAATACAACTCCTGTAAGTTTTAAATGTTCAACGATTAAAATAAAATCACTAAGTCTAATAACTAACGATATAGTTTACCTTCTAAAAATGATAAGATTTAACTTTCGACATTTATTATTCTTTTAATTCGGTCATGATTCTAAAAGTTTACATGAAACATTAACATTGCGATAAATTTTTATTAATTACCCACTTTAAATATTGGTCTTGTTCGACAATTAGCGGATAACTGATTACATTAGCTGATAGGTGATTGCATTAGTTGACTTGACTAGCGAATTATATTAGTTGATTGTATAAAAGTGTTTGGTAAAATTAACTGATACCTGATAGTTGTTAGATTATTTAAACAAACAAATGACATATAAAGACATGCTTATATTCAATACTTGTTTGAATAGTTTATTAGTTATCAATATTTTGTCTCTAATTAATATTAATTAGATCTATAAAATTATTTTTCATATAACTTTTCTAAATATATTCAAATGATTTATATATTAAATTATTATTTATATAATTATTTTAATATAATTTAATTAATTAATAAATTTAAATACACATATAAATATGTGATAATAAAAAGAAAAAAAGTAAACAGGATTAGCTTAAAATTAGAGTGAGAAAATATTTAATTTAGGTTATTTTGAGATTTTTGGTAACTGGTAAGGGTAAAAGAGACTTTACAACTATAATATTAAACATCTAATCTCAACAAGCTCCTATTACGAGCTTTTTCAAAATTAACGGTTTTACCTAATCCGCTCTTTCAATCCGAAGTTCACCAAACAAAAATATTAGCGGATTTAACTGGTCAAACCTCTAATTTTTGACCAAACCTCTCTTTACCAAACAAGACCATTATTTGAGATTAAATTGTTCTTTTCTAGAGGGACCAAACTGTCCAATTTTAAATCTAAGAAGCACCTGAGAATATTTTTACCAAATTTTAGTCTATCCTACTTGCATTATAACTCAAACTAGTCGTCGGAATCTCCTAAAAAGCCGGCATTTTGACCACCTTCCTCCGCGACGGTTTGTTACGAACTCTACTTTCTCCCTTTTTAAAACTAAAAAATCAATATATATCGACGAATTGATTATCATTCTTGCTGCTGCTGTGAATCGACGAATCGTCGCTTTTCTACCCAAATAACAAAAGCCTAATCTTTGTTCTCTCTCTGCACACTCTTTGGAGTTCACAGGTAAACACTCGTCTGCTGGTCGAACCCTAATTCTTCAATCCTCATTGCCGTCCTGTTATAATGTCATGATTGTTCGTCTTTTGATTTTTTTTCGAATTTCGTTGAATTTGTTGTTTGGGTGCAGAGATTCAAAAAAGAAAAAGAGAGGAATAGGAGGAATCTAGAGTGGGATATATGTCCTTCAATCAATCAAGGTCCGATAAAACTGAGCAGCAATACCGAAAATCAGGACGATCCGCCAGCTCTAATCAGCAGCGGAACTCCTCAGGCGGTTACGGTAAGGGCGGTGGCGGCGGCGGGCCCGCCCCTTCACCGTCTCTTTCTTCATCTTCTGCTTCTAGTCGAAGGTAAGGAGAACTCTTCATCATGTTTTCAGGGTTTGTTTTTTTTTCTTTTCATTTTCGTCGAATTGCGAGTTAGTTAGGGTTCCTTTATTATTGTGGTTTTCTGTGCGATTCATTTGTTCTTGTTTCCATTTTCGTTGGTCGATCCTGATATAGTAGTTTTAAGAAGTCTAACAATGCACAAGGAGGGCAATCTAGGGTGAATTCTTCGGCTGTAAATTCTACCGAGTCTAGTAATGCGTCTGCCACCCGTAACATCAAACAAAATGGTGCACATGCACAGCCCCACTTGAAAGGTATGATTCAAAATTCTTAAGCTGCTTTCCCTTTTTAGATTCGTAACTGAATAAAATAGGATTATCTTGATGTTATTCATATTCACGTTCATTTTTGCTGATAGGGGCATCTGATACGCCGGTTACAAGCAGTCCTGCCAATCCGGTTGAGTCACATGCTAATCAGAGGAGCACCCGCTCTGTTCCGAAGGCTCCTACTTCTCAATCTTCTGAAAGTAGTATCCCTGCAACTCCCACAAAGGGTATGTTTCTATTGTGCTTGGTATTATAAGCATATAGGATTAAACCACTTCAATTTACTTGTGGAGCAGCATTTTGTATTGTGGCTGTTTGTTTATCATGATAGCATTTCTAGTTTTAAGCTGATTTAGCTAATTATATGTTTTTAACTGTTTTTATGGATTAATTCCAGGAGATGCATCCCAAGCATTCTCTTTACAGTTTGGTTCCATAAGTCCTGGTTTCATGAATGGAATGCAGGTAGCTTACTATTCATGATGGTCTTCCATCTTTCTGCCAATTTTCAACCTTGTTTCTAACACCAGGTTTTGTTTTCTTATTTGTATCAGATTCCGGCTCGAACTAGCTCTGCTCCCCCAAATTTGGATGAACAGAAACGAGATCAGGTTTGTCTCTTTTCATAAAAAAATGCAGTTTAATCTTCAAGAACAGTGAAATGCTACACTGCAGGATACTAAAAAATGCCTTCTCATTCACCCGGGTTACTTTCTAATAGTAAGAGAGAATTCCCAGTAGAAACCTAATTATAATATCACCATGTCATGTTCATGATCTTGATGCTTTTCAACTGATTGTTTTTTAGTCTTAGGAGCTCACTTATATATTCAAATAACATTTTTTACCTGCAGGCATGCCAGGATTCTTCTTTTAGACCTGCGTCAAATCTGCCCACTCCTGCTCCTAAGCAACAGCTACCAAAAAAGGATTCTTCTGTAATTGATCAATCTAATTCTGTGGAGGCTCACCCAGTGCCGAAGGTAAAAAAAGATGTACAAGCCTCTGCTGGACCCCCTCTGAACCAGACACAGAACCCAGCTCTGCTTAACATTCCTATGCAAATGCCTTTTCATCACCAACCCCAGGTTTCCATGCAATTTGGTGGGCCTAATCCACATATTCGGTCTCAGACTCCTTCAGTTCAGATGCCCATGCATATGCCATTACCAATGGGAAATGGCCCTCAGGTGATGCAGCAACCAGTTTTTGTTCCAGGTCTTCAGCCTCTTCCATTGCCACCTCAGGGAATGATGCATCAGGGTCAGGGCTTGAGTTTCACACAACCTTTGGGTGGCCAGCTTGCACCCCAATTGGGCAACTTGGGAATGGGTATTGCCCCTCAGTATTCTCCACAGCAAGGAGGGAAGTTTGGTGTTCCTCGTAAAACTACTCCTGTCAAGATTACACACCCTGAGACTCATGAAGAATTAAGGCTTAATAAACGAACAGATACATATTTAGATGGTGGGTCATCAGGTCCAAAGTCTCATCCTAATGTGCCTCCTCAATCCCAGCCAGTTCCATCATTTTCACCTTCTCAGTCAGTCAACTATTATTCCAATTCTTACAATACCAATTCCATGTTTTATCCACCACCAACTTCTCTGCCATTGTCCGGTAGCCAGATAGCAGTAGTACCCAATGGCCAAGGGCCAAGATTTAATTTTCCTGTTGGCCAGAGTCATCAAAACATTTCTTATATGAACTCAGCAGCAGCCGATGGTTCACTTCCAGTTAATAAAACTGTAAATCTTAGACTTGGAACTTCAGAATCACCTAGTTTGGAATTGGCACCTGATGTTCACAATGTAGCATCTTCTGCTCCCTCAGGCATAACACATGTTACAGTCAAGCCAGTAACGGTTTCTGTTGGAGAAAAGGTGTCTGATTCATCTTTATCAATTAGCTTGCCTCCTGTTGAAAAGGTTGGATCACTAAAACCTTCGGTGATTTCAAGTGAGGGTAGCTTATCTTCTGCTCCAGCTGCTACGTTTGAGGAGTCTATCCTGACTGTTGCCAGTAAAGAAGGCAGGGGAGATAATATGACCTACTCTAACTCTATAAAAGATAATCAGAAGAAACCAGCTAAGAAAGGTCATACTCAGCCACCAAATCAGGTATTTTCCTTGTTTTGTTTTTGTTGCATATGTAATTTTTGTTTGCATTAATTTATTTGTTTTTTCACACATTGTTGGACAGTCTATGTCAATATCCAGCACGGCTTCCCAGACTGCAGAACATGGTATTTCTTTACAAAGGACCAAAACAGCTTTAGCATCATCATCAGCTGCTGACGTTTTGTCACAGCCTACCCAGGAGTTATCATCAATAAATGATGCTTCAACTTCTCTTATAGAACAGAGGACAGACAGCAAGAGAGAAGGCTTAACCTCTGTTTCATCTGAAGTTTCTGGTACTGGCATTAATGTTGAATGCTTGGACATGGTTCAGCATGCTAAGATGGATAGTTCTTCCAAGCTGGATGAGCAACTGAAACCTGAAATTAATGGAATTAAGGATCCCTTGAAATCTGATCAGGAATCTGCTTTGAAGGCAACAACTACCAGCAATGATGTTCCTACCTCAGTAACCGCAGTGCTTCATGAAGATGTGGAGGTTAGCATTGAAAATGAGGGAGTCGTTGATACTGATGTCTTTACCTCTAAAATATCCGACTCTGCAATTCATGAAAGTTCACATGTTGATGTCACCTTTGGTTCCAATGCATCTTCAAGTGCCATTGATAGCAATGAAATCACTGTTACTAAATCTGGTGCATCTGACCAGCTTTCTGCTCCGGTCACAACTCCTGATCTCTCTGACTCAATATCAAAATACGAAGGAGGTGTTCCTGTACCTAGTTCAAAGGACAAACCTGCACCAGAATTCAATAGGACAAAGAGTACATCAACTAGAGGGAGGAAAAACAGAAAAGAAATTCTTCAGAGGGCAGATGCTGCTGGGACAACTTCTGATCTCTACATGGCATTTAAAGGCCCCGAGGAAAAGAAAGAGACAGTACCTTCAGCTAGTGCAGACAGCAATTGCAATGGTGTTAATTTGAAGCTGGTATCTCATGAGTCCTCTCGGGTGGATTCTACAAAAGGTGATAAAATTGCAAAAGCTAAAACTGAGTTGGATGATTGGGAAGATGCTGCTGATATTTGTGCGCCAAAATTAGAAACTTCAGATAATTTCGACAAGGCTCATGAAGGAAATCGTGAGGAAGATGGAAGTGGGAATATATCAAAGAAGTATTCCAGAGATTTTCTTCTTAAGTTTGCTGGGCAGTGTGCTGATCTTCCACAAGGTTTTGAGATTGCTTCTGATATTGCCGAGGCCTTGATGGTTGCCAATGTCAATACCTCTCACCTTGTTGATCGTGACTCATATCCTAGTCCTGGAAGAAGAATGGATAGGCAATCTAGTGGATCTCGATTAGATCGCCGAGCTAGTGGAATGGTTGATTATGACAGATGGATGAAACTTCCTGGTTCTTTTGTGCCTGGACGGGATGCACATCTTGATCTTGCTTGTGGTGTTGCTGCTGCAGGTTTTCAGCCTGTCCAGGGAGGTAACTTTGGTGTTCCAAGGCACACACGAGTTCCAACATCTCTGCAATTTGTTGGAGGGATGTTTCCTGGACAAATGCACCCTATGGCTCCCCAAGGATGGGTACCACGTAGTCCTGTTACCGACAGATGGCAACGTGTTCCTAACTATCAGCAAAAGGGGTTGATTTCTTCGCCACAAACACCATTACAGATGATGCACAAAGCTGAAAGGAAGTATGAAGTGGGTAAAGTGACTGATGAGGAAGCCTTAAAGCAAAGGCAACTGAAAGCCATTTTGAACAAATTAACTCCCCAAAACTTTGAGAAACTCTTTGAGCAAGTTAAGGCAGTAAACATTGACAATGCTGGTACACTCACTGGTGTCATCTCACAAATCTTTGACAAAGCTTTGATGGAGCCTACTTTCTGTGAAATGTATGCGAACTTCTGTTCTCATCTAGCAGGAGAGTTGCCTGATTTTAGCGAAGACAACGAAAAGATAACTTTCAAGAGATTGCTGCTGAACAAGTGCCAAGAGGAATTTGAAAGAGGGGAGAGAGAACAAGAAGAAGCAAATAAAGTTGAGGAAGAGGGTGATGCTAAACAGTCTGTGGAGGAAAGAGAGGAGAAGAGAATCAAGGCACGGAGACGAATGTTGGGTAACATTAGACTTATTGGGGAGTTGTACAAGAAGAAAATGTTAACTGAGAGAATTATGCATGAATGCATCAAGAAATTACTCGGTGAGTTTGAGAATCCTGATGAGGAAGATGTTGAGGCTTTATGCAAATTAATGAGTACGATTGGAGAAATGATTGACCATCCCAAAGCAAAGGTGTATATGGATGCTTATTTTGAGAGGATGGCTAAGTTGTCAAGCAATATGAAATTATCTTCTAGGGTTAGATTCATGTTGAAAGATGCTATTGATCTGAGAAAGAATAAGTGGCAGCAGAGGAGGAAAGTTGACGGGCCTAAAAAGATTGAGGAAGTGCACAGAGATGCTGCTCAAGAGCGACAAGCACAAACCAGTAGGCTTGCTCGTGGTCCTGGCATCAATCCTGGTGCAAAAAGAGCACCCTTGGATTTTGGTCCACGAGCGTCAATGTTATCTTCTCCTGGGGCTCAGGTGGGTAGTTCTCGTGGGTCTCCCACCCAACACCGTGGTCCTGGGGCTCAAAATGTTCGCATGGATGACAGACAGTCTTTTGAGGCCAGGAATTTGTCAGTTCCCTTGCCTCAAAGATCAGTCGTTAATGATTCTATTACCTTGGGCCCCCAAGGTGGTCTAGCTAGAGGGATGGCTTTTAGAGGACCGCCAGCAATGTCAAGTACTCCCTTAGCTGATGTTTCTCCAATTTCACGAGACTCAAAGAATACGGCTGCTGGTTTGAATGGTTTTAGTTCTCCTGCTGCTTCTCCTGCACAAGGCCAAATATCAGGTTTCACCCAAAATATTCCTCCAGAAAAGAGCTGGTCCGAGGAGCGCCTGATGGAAATGTCTATGGCTGCTATTAAAGAATTTTACAGGTATACTCTTGGCTCAACTCCAATTTTAATGTCCCCATACTAGTCTTTTTGTTTCCTTTTAACGTGTATATGTATAAATGCGAACACATTCATCTGCACATATGCACTGTACTTTTTAGTCATTGACAGAAAGTTGAAATACTCCTGAAAGGTCGCTCTTTAGGATCTCAAATATTGAATTTACAGGTAGGCAGTCTAATAATCTGACTACAACTAAATTGCTTAAATGCTGTCTTGTCACTTAATCAGATTTAGAAGCAAATTTTGGAGAGTTTTAGTTATTTGTAGAACTTGAAAGACTATTGAGATTTGGATGCTGATATTAATACTGATGTCTTGATTTAAATTGAATAGTGCTGCTGATATTGAGATTTTGAAGGTTTTTTTTAATCAAAGTATGTTGTTTAAGCATATATTATATAGTTTTGATATTGATACTAATGGATCAATATAAGGTAAGTAGGGCAGTTGCTGAGGATAAACTGAAGAATTGTTGTACATATTTATACTGCTGTCCTTATTCTATCTACAGTTTTGATGATAATATAAGGTTACTTCTATCAAGTACTGAGCATTTTTTGCTTTTAATTCTTTCAGTGCTAGAGATGAGAAAGAAGTCGGCTTGTGCATCAAAGATTTGCACTCTCAAAGCTTCCATCCAACAATGGTTGCCCTTTGGGTAACAGACTCTTTTGAGAGAAAAGACATGGAACGAGATCTTTTGGCGAAGCTACTTGTCAATCTGGCAAGGTCCCATGATGGTGTGTTGAGCCAAGTTCAACTTGTTAAAGGGTATGAGAATCATTTGACAATATCTACCCGTGTTTTCCGGACTTGAGAGTATCGAAATATATGTCAGACATGAGTGCATTTAATTTAGATATTTATCGATTGATTACAACCTTCTGAAGCCATTTTTTTCCTTTTCTTCATTTAGGTTTGAGTCTGTTCTCAGCACATTGGAGGACGCAGTGAATGATGCTCCAAAAGCTGCGGAATTTCTTGGTCGTATCTTTGCCAAAACCATAGCAGAAAATGTAATTACCCTGAGTGAGATTGGGCGATTAATACATGATGGAGGAGAGGAGCCAGGTTGTCTACTAGAAACAGGCCTTGCTGCTGATGTTCTTGGGAGCACCTTGGTGGCAATTAAGACCGACAAGGGAGAAACTTTCTTAAATGAAATTCTAGCAAGTTCGAGTTTGCGATTAGAGGACTTTCGACCACCACATCCTAACAAATCCAGTATTTTAGAGAAGTTCTTTTATTAGTACAGATTAGTGACTGATGCTCCTGAATATTTTGTTAATAGAAAGAAAGAAATTCATGTATAGCGCTCTAGTCTAGTCGCTGAAACTCTTTTTATGTGGGTGGGTGGGGTTTTAAATATGGGTTCTTTCTTCTTCTCCATGTTTTTACATTATTTATGTTCCCTGGAAAAATATTCATTATAGTTATGGAAGATTCGAATTTAGCATCCAGAGTTGGCAGTCTCTTTCAAAATTTGAGGTTGTCAGTTTTAGATCTTTTACTACAGGAACTTGATCTCTGATTACAAGAACCAAGAGTTCAGCATTCTGAAAACAAACCAGAACAGAATATAGCACCCAGGTGTTCAGGTTTGATCTCTAATCATTGGAACTCAATTTTTGATCACTAGAACTTGAATTCTTTATTGCAAATACACAAGCTGTGTAAGTCTGTAAATTTCAGGGTTGACTTTGATTTAGATTTTAGATTGACATGATGTGGTTTCCAGCCTGTTCATCTTTGCAAAACTGCACTTGATATTAGAATCAAAGGCTAATAGGGAAAATGGTTTGCCATCATCATCATGTATACATGCTTTTATACACTTGTTGCCATCATCATGCATTCATGTATTGTCATGCATGTTACATGAACAACTATCTGAAAAGAAAGTCAAACGTGGCATCCATCACCTGTATAAAATAAAGCTGCTTGTCAGAATGCTCAGACAATGGGAATGGAACATGTCTTTATTGTTGTTATGATTCACTTGCTTTTGGATTGCTTTAATGTTGATAGTTTAAGTAGAGGGGATTGTAGGGAGAGGCGGATTAAAAATAGCCTAAAAAGAGGAGGTACATAAATTCTTACAATTTTTGTAAAGATTTGTGCATCGATTTTTGTGTACAACACAAATTCTTACAATTTTATAAAGTATTTGTGTATATACAAAAATCTTTACCATTTTAAAAAAGCCATGTGTTACTTGTAGGGTGAGCAAAATTAACCGAATAAATCGATTTTTCAGACTTTATACGTAGAAAAAAATTGACTTATAAACTTGGTTTTAAAAAAGTTTAAATTAAAATTGGGTTTTAAATCGGGACTCAAATAGCTTGAATAATTTGAAATTTTAGTGATTAGTGAATTCGTTTTCAAGTTTGAGTTGAGTCATTAAGTCTGTTTGACATATGTATATTGTATATGAAAAAAATAAGAAGTATATAAATATCGTATATAGTTATAAAATTTTGTTTAAATTAGAACCAATTAGTATTATAACATTATAAACACTTACAATTAAATTTGAATAAAAATTCGAGCAACTTGACATGATTCAAATTTTATAAACTCGATTCGTAAAAAAATTCAAATAAAATTTAAGTACAAAAAGTAATTTCAACATGACTAACTTAAAACATTTTGTCTAAACTTCATGGGCTGATTTTTTGTGTTATGAATTTTCAATGAGTTAATATAGACTTTTTCGTATGAAATAATAGATTTGATTGCACTTAATTTGTTGGGGGTACGAGGTTAACTAGACTTGGCAAACTTTACCGGAGAGCCATTATAGACCTGAACATGATGATTCAAATTTGGGCCGAATTTGAATTAAAATTCGACCGAACCAAAATCGACCCAAATTTAGTTAAATCGAAAAGCAACTCGAATCGAAACTAACAAAAAAAATCGAAACCGAAAATCAACCCGAACTAAAAGTAACCCGAATTTAATTTCCTCAAATATATATGTTTTATTCTCATTTTGTATTATATTACTACTTAACAACTACCTTTAGTAATAGTTTAATATATTTTTTTCCCTTTAAAAGATCATCTTCATATATTGATTCAAATTGAAAGCCGTTCGATCTGATATTGGCTCGATTTAATATTGACTTGACTCGAAAAGTCAACCGACTCGATATTGACCCGACCCAAAAAGTCAACCGATTCGATATTAATCCGACCCGAAAATCAAACGATCCAATACTAATACGACCTGATACCCAGCCCGATCTAGAATAGCATAGATCTGAATTAAATCCAAAATAGACCTGATCCAACCTGAATCGAACCTAAATAAAAAAACAACCCGAACTAAAAATCAACTTGAACCCGATCCGAACGACTCGATTGCCACCTATAAGGTTAACAATATTAGTAGTATGAGAATCATCTATACCTCATATTCTACTTTGACCCTACTATATAAAAATCTTAACTTTTGCCGCAACTCGACTTGTTTAATTGATCACCCTAATTACTCATATTTGAGAGCACAAGTGTCAGATGCATAAAGCAATTCCCAAAAAATTGAAAAATCATCCATCTCATATTTAAGAGTCAAATGACGTTATAAATTACACTTATATCAAACACATTATTATCATTTTTAATAGCAAACACATTATCATTTATATTCAGTCTCTGTAAAAAAAACATTGTACAACATTTTCTAAAAAATTTAAAATTTAATTAACTCTGAAATTTTAGATCTTAAATTTTAAACCTTATAACATAAATTCTTTTAAACTTTAAATCATAGAACTTAAATTTAGCAAGTTTTTGTAAATTAAAGTTTTTCTCAAAAAAATTGAAAATATTTATCTCAAATATATACCTATTATGAACTTGAATAACAAATATGAAATGTTAATTAATTTAAATTTTATTTTTTAGTTTGTATGTTTATATATATTCGAATGTATTTGTGTCTTAAATTAATATTTATTTAGTACTTATATATTTATGTTTTTTTTAGTTTTATATCGTATTTATTTATTGTCATGTATTAGCATTTTGAGCATAAAGGCTAGCTTTAGTTTAGTGGGATTTAGGTTCAGTTTTATGATTTTTGGTTTAGTTAGTTTAGGTCTTTTCTTTGGGCCTCGTTTTTTTTAGTTTGGGCTTGTAATTAGATTAGGAGAATTAATTTAATTAATCTAAACCGTGTGCTCGTCTCACAGGGGCACGATTTTTAGATTTAATTAAGTTAATTTAGGATTAATTTTTTAGAGCCTTAGTTAGAGTTAGCGTTCTAATTAATTTAGTAAATTTAAATTTGCCCTTGGCTTATTAGGGTATATGTTAGATTCATTAAATTAATTAAACATTTCTTAACAACTTGTAAAATTAACTCCACAATTTAGATTGAAATTAAAAATGATCTTCATAAATTGTTAGGGTTTTAGCTTATTAGTGTTTCTTAATCTTTTATGGATAATTTAATTAGGGATTAAATATTAGATTCACTTATAATAATTAGATCTCTAATTGAGTTTTCCATAATTTGAGCCTTCTAGGTTAAGAAGAGGAAGAAGAAAGCAAAAAGAAGGCAATAGACTAAAAGGAGAAAAAATATTTGGAAGGTAAGTTGGACACTTATTAAGAAGAGGAGTAGACAACAAAGCAAAGGCCCAAGGAAAAATTCTTCGGCAAAGAATTTCAAAATCATAGCTCAAGTATTTCAGGCGAAAGGTGTCAAACTTGCCACATCAAGATTTCAGAGCGAAGGAGACAAGTACTCATAGCTCAAGGATGTCAAACTCGACACATCAGGATTTCAGAGCAGACGAGGTAGATACTCAAAGCTCAAGGATTTCAGGTGAAGGTTTCTAGACTCGCCATACTAGGATTTCAAAGCTAACGGTTCTATATAGGAAGGACTCAAAGCTCCAGGATTTCAAAGCCAACAGTTCTATATAGGAAGGACCTGAAGCTCCAGGATTTCAAAGCCAACGATCATATATAGAAATGACTCGAAGCCCTAGAATTTCAAAGTCGAAGGTTCTATATAGGAAGAACCTGAAGCTCCAAGACTTCAAAGCGAAGAGTTTTATATAAGAGAAACTCGTAGCTTCAGGATTTCAGGGCGAAAAATTCTATATAGGAAGAAATTGTAGTTCGAGGGATCCACCCATTTTGCCTGTGACCGTGTAGGGAGAGCAAAGTTATTTGACACTAGTTCAATACCACTCTGGAAGAATGAGTAGTTTGAAGGCCAGTTAGTTTGTATATTGCCGCTTCGGAAGGACATCTCAGCGTCGCTCCATTTGTTTTTTGAATGTGTAGGGAAAGTAAAGTTTTATTTTTGACCGTGAAGGAAAAGCAAAAGTCTTTTGGATACCCAATCTGCTCATGACCGTGTAGGGAGAGCAAAGTTTTTTTTGAAAGGTAAATATATGATTAATGAAAATTGATCATACAAAGGAGCACAGATATGAGCCTCATTAAAAAACCTCCATAAACCTAGATGGAGGAAAAAGAGTGCATCATATCTGGCTTAAAAGTCGAACAAAAAATCCAAACCAACCCATTAATAGACACGAGCAAAAACCCAAATACAAGAGACAAAGCTACACAAGTCCTATCCCAAAGCCGCAAGACAAATCACGATCCAGGAAAGCCGCTATCAGTCTCCCTTATCTGCTGCGAACCTGCACATCACTACTCACACAAACAAGATCATTGTAAAAATAGACCAATAATAAAAAATACACCTCCCTTAAACCTCTCCAGGCCAAGACCTAGATCCTCCTACCAACAAATTAACCGATTCCTTGTTTAGCTAGCTTATCAGCCTCAATGTTGCACCATCTCTTTACCCAGCGAAAGCACATTCCTCTGCTTCGAGCTAGCGCCACGAGGTTCAAAATTCTTTCGCGGAGAGGGAAGGGGGAACCACCTTCTCAAGACACCAGTCGACATCAATTTGACAATTCGATTCTACAATGAGTCTGTTATTATCGGCCCACGAGGATATAAGAAATTTTCTAATTCCCCTTTCCAACCCTTCCACTTCCAAGACTACTGGAGGGGCAATGTTATTGTACTCAGAAAACTCAAAAAGAGTCTCACCTATACTGTTCCTAAGTAGGCCTCCGACACCCCCTATCGCAAAGGACAAAGTAGCGGCATCCGTGTTAAGCTTCAAGAAACCAGGAAGAGGGGGGGACCACCGTGCGGGGGAGGTAGGCGGATGTTTCCGGCCAATGGCCGACGACCCCAACGAAAAGTCAGCCATAAGGTCGGCTAAAGAGATGTCGCAATCCGGATACTTGGCCTTGACCCAAGAGGCGAGCCGAAATTTAACCAAAAAATCCAACTGTAATCAATCCGTCTCTTTCTTTCTAAATATAATTTCGTTCCGGAACAACCAGACTGACCACACCAGGGCAAATGGGACAGATTTTAACCAGGAAAGATTTTCTACCCTTATCAAGCCGGTCCAAGCAACAAAAAAACTGGACGGTCGCAGGGGAGCACATTCGAGAGACTGACCAGTTTACAGAAACCCATCCAGATATGCCAGACCCCAACACAAGAAAAGAAAAGATGTGCACAAGATTCCGGGGCATCCTTGCAGAGAGGGCACAATAGGCCGTCCAGGTTACTCAAGCCCCGTTTTGCCAATTCAGTTTTCACCGGGATACAGCCCCAAAGGAGTCTCCAGACGAAAATCTCGACTTTTGGGGGGGGGGGGCGAAGCCTAGCCAGACTTGATCCTTCCAAATTGGGTTCGAGGAATCACAAGGCGCAAAGATAGACCGAAAGGTTTTAGTGGGGAAAGAACCACCGCTCGAACCCCCCCCCCCCCCCCCCCCCCCACATACCCAATCTCCATTAGAGAGGGAAGGTTTGAAGTTTCTGAGGCAATTCATGAATAAATCCCATGAGGGTATCTCCTAATCAAGACAAGGGCGTCGAAGAGGGATGGACCAGATCTAACCTGAATCAGTTTTGACACCAAACTCAGAAATGAGACCCGATTTTTGGGCTGCCAAAGCAAAAAAGCGGGGAAATCTATCTTTCAGGGTAAAATCCCCAAGCCAACGTTCGGACCAAAATAAGATAGACCTTCCATCACCAACTTGGAAGGGCATGTTTTGCTTTATTGTGGTACCCATCGGATCATTACCTATAGAGGAGTTTACTATCCTTTTCCAAATCCAGGAAGCTTGCTTGGGTTTCGGGAGGGCCGAAAAAAGGGGAGAAGAAGGGTTGGGTACTTTCGCATTGATCACCCGCCTCCACAAGCTCCTCTGTTCATTGCCAAATCTGATGACCCATTTGCACAATAAACCTCTATTTAAAAGTTCTAAATTCATGACCCCCAAACCACCTACAACTCTTGCTTTACAAATCTGGGCCCAATTCACCCAATGAATGCAAGATTTCTCAACAGTTCCCCCCCACAAAAAACGAGCCATTAGTTTATTGAGCCGGTTTCAGACTTGAGCCGACATACGGAAAAGGGATAAGAAATAAGTAGGAAGACTGTACATGACAGATTTTAAGAGAGTGAGCCGCCCGCCAATATATAAGGATTTAGATTTCCAACTGCTCAGCTTAGCCGTGAGGTTGCTAAAGATAGGATCCCATAGCGTAGCCGTGTTCCGACTGGTCCCGAGGGGCAGACCTAAGTATTCTGTTGGAAGCTTGCCAAAGGAGCACCCTATATCCATAGCCCAGTTCTTTACCGTTTCCTCACTAATGTTAATCCCAAAGACCCTACTCTTTTTCAGATTAAGTTTCAGCTCGGATGCTAATTCGAAGATGCGTAATATCCATTTAACATTTCGTATTTGGTTTTCTTCACCCTCACAGAAGATCAGGAGATCATCTGCGAACTGTAAGTGGGAGATCTCGATGAGGGAGCTGTCCCTCCCAACTTTGCAACCTGAAAATAAGTTCAACCTGGTGGCCTTCCTGAATAGCAGATTTAGAGCTTCGCCAACAAGATTGAAGAGGAGGGGAGAGAGAGAACAACCCTGTCTGAGGCCACGCGATATATTGAAAGCTTCGGTTGGCGAGCCATTGACCAGGACTGAGATTGACGCCGAGGAGATACACCTAGAGATCCAGCCACACCATCTGTCTCTGAAATTAAATTCCTTCATAATGTGGATCAAGAAAGCCCAACTCACTGTGTCGTAAGCTTTTTGGAAGTCTATCTTAAAGGCGATACCCTTATTCCCCGACCTAGCCATAGAGTCAATGATCTCGTTGGCAATTAGTGAGCAATCAAGGATTTGACGCCCAGGGATGAAAGCAAATTGTTGCTCTCCAATGATGCACCCCATGACTGCGCTTAAACGTTTTGCAAGTACCTTTGACAGAAGTTTGTACATCTCTCCTACCAGGCTTATGGGTCTAAATTCGTCAAGAGCAGTGGGATTTTTTACCTTGGGGATGAGAGTGATAAAGGAGTGATTAATGCCAGCATCCCAAGGGCGACCATAGTAGAAATCGTCAAAAAACTGCATTATGTCCCCCCTTTAAACTACCCCAAATTTTTTTGAAAAAACCCATGTTGAAACCATCAGGCCCAGGGGCCCGATTACTATAAGAAGAAAACAATACCGCCCAAACTTCTTCTTCCCTAAACCTATCTTGGAGGGCGAAAGCTTGATCATCACTCAGTTTGCAAAAATCCAAGTTTAGATCGTCCACCTCAAGGGTAGTGGTGGTATTATATGAGTCAGAGAAGTGTTCTCTGACCATCTTTTTCACCACCAAGGGATTGCTGATTTCCTTTCCTTCTCTTTTCAGGAACTTGATTTGATTAACTCTTCTTCTTTCTGTAGCCGTAAGATGAAAGAAACAGGTATTTTTGTCGCCCTCTGAGAACCAGTGGAGGCGCGACGTTTGAAGCCATTCACTCTCCTCCTTACGATAGGCGGCCCACAACTGGGATCTCAAGTTTCTCAGAGTATCATACGAACCAGGAATGGTAATACCCTGCTGTAATTGGGCCTCAACTGAATCTATTTCCTTGGCAATGTCCGCCGAGTTCTTCCCCTTGTTTCTTAAGAAAATCCTGAACCACGTCTTAACTTCCTTTTTAGTACTTTTTAGAATGCTCCCAATCCCAGATGTTGTGCAGATTTTCCTTTGGTCCTCAATAGTTTTCATAACCATAGCTTCAAAACCCTCCATCTCCAACCAATAATTGAAGCATTTGAAGGGTTTCGGACCCCAATTGGACTGCTCAGAGATGAGAAGCACAACATTATGATCAGAAAGTGATCTGGGGAGAACTTTCTGAAGAAGGCCGGGGAAAGCCAGATTGAAATCCGCTGAAATCAAGAACCGGCCCAGTCGCACAAATGTTGGAGGATCGCGATTATTACACCATGTAAATTTACCACCAACCAAAGATAAACCCATTAGCTCAGCTTCAGAAACGAAATTCCTAAAAACATCTATCAGATTTACATTCATAGACAGACCCAATTTTTCTTCATGGTCTAAGAATAGGTTGAAATCGCCTCCCAAACACCACGGTATGTCCTTCGATTTTAGAAACTCTAATAACTCAGAAAGGAAATTAGTTTTGTCCGAATCCGTTGACGGGCCGTACACGTTCACTAAACCACAATGTAAACCATTGTTTTTGATAACCCCTATAATTGCAGTAAACCTATGGCATACAATTTTCTCGCCAATTTGGAAAAAATCAGTATCCCAGATGCATAGTAAACCACCAGCTGATCCGGTAGCAGGAGAGAAAACAAAATCAAATTCACCTAAGTTTCAGATAGATCTAACATCCCTTAATGACACCTCTTCCATTTTAGTTTCTTGAAGAAAAGAAAAGTTCGGTCGACACTTAAGGATAACTTCTCTAATGGCTCTTTTTTTCTCCCTACGTCTAAAACCCCTAATGTTCCACGTGATGGCATTAAAATTCATAAATAAAAAAGTAGAAAAAGTACCTTATATGAACTGAGTCAGTCCCTGTTTCTCGACTCCTTTTCCAAGTTGTACACCCTCTTGATGACTGCTTCACGCCCACCTTTAAAAGAAATTTCCAGAAGATTACACATATTCCATACCGATTCCGCTTCAAGCCCGATAGCTGAGTCTTCAAATCCCAAGTCGGCTCCTTGTTCAGCAAAGGACGGAGAAATAGTTGTGTCTTCTAAGGAATCTCTAACAAGACGTCTCACCAACTGCCTTGTATTAGCCCGAAAAAAACTTTTATATCCGACCAAAGGGGAAGCGACTGACAGGGCTTGACCATTAGAGTGCACCATACCTGAAGCACCATTGACCCGACCATCCAGGCTATCGGGGACAAAATCACACGACAAAGGTGATTGAATAGAATTATTAATAATGGGCTTAGGCACCAAAACATATCAATTAAGAGAGCTAGAGTGGACATCAACCGGGTTTGTGACCCGCACTGGCCCACCAGCAGCGTTAGGCCCATGACCATCACTCTCAATCACATTCACCGCATCAGACCCACATTCCACGTGAATACCAGCTGTACCAGAACCCTCGGGGGAGTCAACCCAATTTTCCACAAAAGCAGCATCCCCATTTTCCAAGACCCTGTTGACATTCTCTGTCAATTCCTTGGGACAAGAACCAATATTATCAGAACCATTAGAAAGATTATGGCAGCCTTGTTCCCAAAGTGAAGAGTCGGCGTCACCGTCACGACCAAACCGGTCCTGACCCACCGGCAAAGTGGGCAACTCGACGTTGCACCGAACATCTGCTTTCGACAGATCATCCTCCTCTGAAAAATTCCAATCATCAACAAAGACGCCATTCTTGTCCTCTGGGGAATCCGATGAAGATTTGTCTTTGAAGTCCCCTAATGAAATTTTAATATGGTATGGATAGCCCAAAGATGAGATGGTTATTCTCTTCGGAATTACAGACGTACTCGCAACCCTAATGAAGAGTTTAGCAGCATCTAATCTTTCCTTGTTCATGGTAACTGGATCTAAGTCGACAAACACACCCCATCGATTCCCCAGTTCTGCGAAGAACTTTTCATGCCAGCAAACGAGGGGGACGCCGCGAAGAATCACAGAAGCGTAGTAATGAGGGACACCTTGAACCATTAACGAACCAATATGGGTGAACCAATATGCTAATTCATCTCGCTTCGAAACCCATATTTCATCCATATAAGCCACTGATTTAAATATCAGGATTGAACTTTCATTGTCGACGCCCCATTTAGACACCAAAACCTCAATATTATCATTCATGAGGGCTCTTTGGACGAAATCATGGTCGACGCTCTCTTTAAGCACTCCCACCATGCACCTGGTTAACCACTCCATATCTTTTGCAGGAACTTGAAAGTTAAAAGTGTTTTTACCTGGGTCGCACGTATAACGATCAGTAGCCCTCTGCTTTGTGGCATTTCCAGACCCCGTCTTCTGCTGTTGGTTCTCCACGAGAACTTCTCTGTAAGTTCTGGAGTCCCTACCCATGTTAACAAAACCCTGACCATGACTCTCACTCTGTTTACCCTTATATCGGGTTGCATCATGGATGTTTGTCGCCTGCTTCTTCACCCTATGAACACCACCATCAGTAGACGACCGTGGAAACCTGGTCTTTGATACGCTGATGGCGTAACCATCTATGCGGGAGCCGTTGGTTTTAGCGATGGCATTCACCTACTCTCGACGCCAAAGAAACGAAAGCAAATGTAGTGTTCTTATACTTTGATTTTAGATTTACCATGGGAATAAACACCCTGCGGACATAGCCATGGTGACTGAAAATTTCCTTTAAGGAAAAACGGGAGACCCTCTTACTCAAGTTATCAATAAACACAGTCCACTCTTCATCCTTGGTCAGAGCTGCTTGTGTCGCCGTCGAATGAACTCTCTGATTTTCTCCACTCAACCTCGCTGAACCATAGCCGTTTGCCATGGCGATCCTCGAAAACTCTCTGTTTTTTAGTGGAGAGAAAGACATCACACTACAATTTTGAAATGACGCATTTCTATCAGGGAGAGCAAAGTTATTTGAAACTCGTTCAATGCCTCTTTGGGAGAAAGAGTCGTTTAAAGGCCAGTTGGTTTGTCTGTTGCCGTTTTAGAAGGATATCTCAACACCGCCCAGTTTGCTTTTTGACCGTGTAGGGAAAGCAAGATTGTGTTGGATTCATTCGATGTCGCTTCGGAGGAATGAGTCGTTCAAAGGCTAGTTGGTTTGTCTGGTGCCACTTCGAAAGGACCTACCAGCACCACCAGTTGTTTTCGCCAAAGAGGGGTAGCTGTAATCACTAATTTTATCCGGAGTAGACCTGTCTCTTTACATTTTTATAGTAATGGGTGTAATCACTCATTTTTGTCCGAGTTGTATAATATTATAACAATATTGTAACACATAAAAAGAAAAAAAAAGTTAATTTTTTGTAAAAAAAAAGTTAAAAAAATAAAGAGGAAGGGAGAGCACGTGGCTCTCCTTAAGCCACGTTGCCCCACACCCTCACCAATTGCCTGTAAAAGGCGGGTGAGGGGCAGCAGCGCAAGTGGAACAATCGGCCATGCCCCAATTTATTTGGGGAGCCAACCCGAGCACGGTTGCCAAGGGCCAGGAGCAGTGCTCCCAGCCCTAATTAGTTCAATTTAGTATTTGATCGGAGGTTTCTTTTGAGGCTCGATCTAGTAAATTTTAGGAGTTATGGTGCGTAAACCTTGTGGGGGGGGGGGGGGGTCGAATTTTTTTTATTCGAGCTAAGTATGTTCTTCATTTTTTATTTATATTGTATTTTGTATTTTTACGCGTTAATGAAATGTTATTTAATTTAAATTTTGTTTTTTAGTTTGTATGCTTATATATATTTGAATGTATTTGTGCCTTAAATTAATATTTATTTAGTACTTATATATTTATATTTTTTAGTTTTATATCGTATTTATTTATTGCCATGTATTAGCATTTTGGGCATAAGGTTAGCTTTAGTTTAGTGGGCCTTAGGTTCAGTTCAATGATTTTTGTTTTAGTTAGTTTAGGCCTTTTCTTTTGGCCTCGTTTTTTAGTTTGGACTTGTAATTAGATTAGGAGAATTAATTTAATTAATCTAAATCGCGTGCTCGTCTTGGGCATAATTTTTAGATTTAATTTAGTTAATTTATGATTAATTTTTAGAGCCTAAGTTAGAATTAGGGTTATAATTAATTTAGTGAATTTAAATTTTTCCTTAGCTTATTAGGGTAAATGTTAGATTCATTAAATTAATTGAACATTTCTTAATAACTTTTAGGGTAAAATTAACTCCACAATTTAGATCGAAATTAAAATTGATCCTCATAATTTGTTAGGGTTTTAGCTTATTAGGGTTTCTTAGTCTTTTATGGATAATTTAGTTAGAGATTAAATATTAGATTCACTTAGACTAATTAGATCACTAATTGAACTTTTCATAATTTGGGCCTTTTAGGTTAAGACTTTGGGTGGGCTTTGTTTGTTTATTTTTCATGCTTTTGTTTGCCATCCTTTAAATGTCATTCATATGACTCGTCTTAATCGCATATTAACCGATTTAATAAACGAAAAAAGAGTGATATTTATTAGTCATAATATTTTTGTTGTGACAGTCCGAACTTAAAGGATGTTGATCGAATACTCGGATTAATCTTTACCGTCCCAAGGTAAATAATGATTAAAAATGGCCTATATCAAGACATTATATCTAAATGTTTGTATCATGCATAAAGGTGACATACGAATATCGAACCATAAATTAACACGATAGTGGGCTTATTCGATGTTGGTTTAATCTATGATTCGATGTATCGTCATCCTTATTAATTAAATGTCGGATTAATTTGAGCCCGCCAATTTGATAAATCTCGTTCAAGTAAAGTCAACTTTTATTTAAGTAGGCTCAATTAAATTCATTTTAAGTTTTAACGATTTCGTTCGATTAAAACCAGAGATTTGTCTAAAAAATCAAAAAATTTAGAAGTTTTAATTTGATTCTTATTTTTTAAATATTCTTATTATTTTTTAATATTTTTAATTAAATTTTCTCTTATTTTTTAAATAATCAGTAAATATTAGATTTTTTGAACATTTTAGTTTGATCCCAATGTTTTCTTTTGAGAAAAAAAAATAAATTTAACACTTTAATATTTTTGAAAAAATTAATTTAGACCTATAATTTTTTAAATTAAGTAGATCCTTTCAAACTATGTTATCAAGATACATCCATCATAAATAATGCATGAAAAACCATTAATATTTTAAGCCACCAACAAATTGTAGTCCGATAATTCCAGTGTCTTTTTCTTTTCATTTGTGTACTCTCTCATGTTTATATAGTATTTATAAATAGATCAATTTTTTCAGTTCTTGTATGGAGTTTATGAATTTAATCTTTGTACCCTTTAAATTTCAAAATTTTAGTTCTAACTTAAATCAAATTATGCTCTTAGTCTGTATATGACGCGGGAATTGCAAATTTAGTTCATATTTTCTAATTTGATCATTGTACGTCTTTGTAATTTGGTGCTATTGTTCAGTATCATTAGAGTTAAAACACATATGTTAAAAGCAAGCAAATACTAGTAATGTGGGGATTAAATATAGAACTTGGGAATAGCCGAGGAGGCGATGACAATTCGACCATATAAATCTCTCTGTTTTTATTTATTCATAAAGAACCCATGGCTCGACTAGGGATGAAAAAAACCTGAATTCGAATCATATTTTAATTATATTCGATTTTTTCTTCAAATTTTTTTTTTAAATTTGAATTGTATTTTGAGCAAAATTTGAATTATATTCTAATTATATTTCAATTTTGCTATATTCGAAATATATTTTTTGAGTAAAATCCAAATTATATTCGAATTATATTCATATTATACTCGAATCATATTCGTATTATATTCTAATTATATTTGAATTATCAATTCGAATGCTATATTCAAAATATATTTTTGAGCAAAATTCAAATTATATTAGAATTATATTCATAGTATATTTGAATTATATCCATATTATATTCGATTATATTCAAATAATATTTGAATCATATTCATATTATATTCAAATCATGATCGTATTATATTCGAATCATATTTTAAATATAATTTGAATATGATTCGAATAAATTATGAACATGATACGAATATAATTACATGTTAAACATGATTCGAATATAATAGTTGAAAAAACATGTAATTATATTATAATTATAATTGAATCATATTCAAATATAATTGTAATATAATTTGAATTTTGCTCAAAAATATATTTCGAATATAACAAAATTTGAATTAATAATTGGAATATAATTAGAACATGATTCAAATATAATACGGACATGATTCGAATATAATTTGAATTTTACTCAAAAAATATAATTCGAGTATAGTGAAATCCGAATTAATAATTAGAATATAATTGGAATTTGTGTATAATTTGAATTTTTATCAAAAATATAATTCGAATTTAGCAAAATTCAAATATAATCGGAATATGATTTGAATTTTTCTAAAAAATAATTTAATTTATCTAAAAAAATACTAATTTAGTATTAAAATATTTGATTTTATATATTTATATTAAATATTAACATTTTAATTAAATATTAATAATAATAATAACAAATATTGGATTAAATTATAAAAATTAGAAACAAATAGGGATCTATTTAAGGTAAAAATAGACTTTTCAGTGACTAAATTGAACAAAAAACAAACCTGACAGACTTGACATGTCATTTACCCTTTAAATAAAACCAGGCGGATTGACTTAGTCAATGAGTTGATGACATGGCAGGATGTTTTTGGCTGAATTTTTTTAATGGCAAAGGGTAACGGAATGGGAGAAAATTAGTAACGACGAATACTTTAGGGGCAAAAGTGGGCAAAACGTAGTTTAGGGGGCAAGTTGGGAAAACAAGTAAAGTTTAGGGGGGAAATGTGTATTAAGCCATATATATAAAATAAAAGTGTATTGTTTTTTATTTTTATATAATATTTATAATATAAATATATTATTTTTAAAAAAACTTCAAAATATTAATAAAAATAATACATAAAAAACTATGAACCATAAATCATAAACCTTAAACTACAAAGCACAAACCTCAAACCATAAATTTATAGTTTGAGGTTTAGGGTTTGTGGTTTTTATATATTATTTATAATATAAATATATTATTTTAATGAATGTTTTTTTAAATAATATATTTATATTATAAATAATATATAAAGAATCATAAGAATATTATATTTTTATCGATATATATGTAATTAATATATTTTATATTATTTATATATTAAATTATTTATAGGATTATTTTTTAATAAAATAATTTGGTTGAACCAAATGGATAAGTTTATATAATTTAAATAAAATAAATTATTTTTATATTTTTATATATTATTTATGATACAAATATATTATTTTTAAAAAACCCAAAATATACATAACACTAATATATAAAAACCCTTAAACCCTAAATCCTAAACTCTAAGGTTTAGGGTTTAAGTTTGAAGGTTGGCGTTAACAGTTTAGAGCTTAGGGTTTTTTTATATATTATTAATAATATAAATATATTTCTTTTAATGAATATTAGGGTTTTTAAATAATATATTTATATATGTTAATAATATAAAAATATAAAATATAAAAGATATATTTTATATTTTTATATATTAATATCATTTATAGTATTATTATTTATTTATTTAATAATCATTTATACATGTTAGTCTCGGTCAAAGTCACAAGTTTCTCTTTGTGCGTTTTAGGTTGAGCCCCTTTCACATAGATTTTGAACTTATGCATTTTCCTTAGATGGAGCAACGCAACATACTCCTCTATCGTCGGGGTCATGTTTTCCTCATTGAATGTGAAACAATTGTATAAAGGGTTCTAGAATTGCGCCATAGCATGTATCAGCCCTTTATCTGCGTGTACTCGTAGTAAATAGGCTATGTCTCCATACACGTCGTACAACATCTGTCTCTGATCAGTTCTTCATTGGCCCCAAATCTCTACTAACTCGCGAGTATCATTCTGCTTAAGCTGAAGGTAAACGTAATCTGAGAATTGTTCACCTGATCTTGCTAACATACTATCGCCTCTCCTTCTCTGGGTGTTTTCTGACTATTTTCGAACATCGTCATTTTTCTCTGATAAGCACTAAACTATTTTGACCATAGCGAAGATTTTTCTATAAAATAAATTAAATAACCAACAACTCTCTATGATGATGATGATTCATATGTACATAAAACAATAAACAACACAAGGAAATTTTGTTAATGTCACATAAATATAATAAAGGGTAAACTACTGCAGGGGTCACTTACGTTTAACGTGTGTACAGAGTTAGTCACCACTTTTGAAAAGTGCATATTAGTAGTCCTTCACGTTTTCGATGTGTAAATAGTTGGTCACTCCGACGTTATACTCCGTTACTCCCCTAACGGATTATTGATGTGGCTGACTTAATTAAATTGCAATATCCACGTGGATAATAACGTTGGAAAGTTGCTGATGTGGCCGACCATTTCCATGTCTTCAAGTCAAACTCCAATGCACACAACATCACTTGCATGTCACCGCCACCTCCAATTCCACCACCATGTCACCGCCACCAACCGCCGCCCTCTCCCTCCTCTTCCTCCTCCTCATCTCTTTCTCCACCACCATGTCACCGCCACCGACCGCCGCCCTCTCCCTCCTCTTCCTCCTCCTCATCCTCAAATTCAGAAACAAACAGCAGGTAGCAGTGGATATTTAGAAGAACTAGCAGTATTCGACTTTAGAGCCATTTTAAAGAAAATAGAATCCATCTTATAAACAAAATTCTGATCATCAAAGGTTATTGTTGCATTGCTTCCGCCATCTAATACAATAAGAGCTTAGCAATTTCATCTACAACATATCTTTTCAAATCTCAATTTAAAATTGAAGATACTAAATTGAAATACAACAGAAGTGGTTAATCTAAGAATCATCCCCTCCAACCTATATACTACACAACTAAATTCAATTTCTCTGAAGTTTAAACTAAACTAACTGCCTCTGAAATTTGATAAAGCTGAAAACCTATAAGAAAACAATTACACCGATAAAGTGACAGGAATTTCGCAACATAAACCGATGGGGAAAAAGAAGAAAAAGAAAACAATTCAATGGAAATGCAAGGCGACAAAGATTTCATGTTGCAGTGGGGGAACCGAAAGAGGATAAGATGTTTCAACAAACTCAAAAAACACCATCAACACCACCGCCACTTTGCCGACACCACCAGCGCCGGCGGAGGCGGCAGCAGCTCCACGACTCCACAGTCCTTACCTTTGCCCAACAAGAAAATGGGGTCCTCACTTGTTGCCAATCGTCACAAAATGTAACAATTTCTTCTTCACTTTGTTTTGTTTGTTTATTGATTACCCATGCCAGAAGTAGTAAATAAGTTTTGAGTGTAACGATAGATCTGGGATTTGGGTTTCTGGACAGAAATTTGGATATGGGGACGAATAAGCCAAGATCGGCATTGGCAT
Source organism: Hibiscus tridactylites (assembly GCA_958450335.1). Classification (NCBI taxonomy): domain Eukaryota; kingdom Viridiplantae; phylum Streptophyta; class Magnoliopsida; order Malvales; family Malvaceae; genus Hibiscus; species Hibiscus tridactylites. The sequence continues at coordinate 18,550,587 of OY288273.1, read as the reverse complement.
CACCGGAGAAGGAAGATAGGTACTATGCAACAAGGGGATCGGGTTCCTTGGTGTTGGATGATAGTAACAATAACACGAAGGCTTTGGTGGATCAACAAGTTAAAGGAAGATAAAAGGGTTGTGTGGCCCAGATTGTTCACCACATTATCTAACAAAGAAAAAGAACAGGATTTCATGGCTATGAAGGGGTGTAAGCTTCCTCAAAGGCATAAGAAAAGGGCTAAGTTGGTCCAAAGAAGCATTCTCGTGAGTTCAATCAAATTCTTATTTTGCGGAGATTTCTATCTTTAATTTTGTTTTCTGATTCATGGGGGGTCTGGTCTTGTGTAGCTGGTGAGCCCAGGGACATCAATTTTTTTTTTAAAAATGAACAAAAAAGAGAATTTGAGAAATACCTTTGAGATTGATTCGATCTGCAGCAGGCAATGAGCTGTTTGTTTCTGAGGAGGAGGAAGAGGAGGGAGAGGGCGGTGGTCGGTGGCGGTGACATGGTGGTGGAATTGGAGGTGGCGGTGACATGCAAGTGATGTTGTGTGCATTGGAGTTTGACTTGAAGACATGGAAATGGTCGGCCACATCAGCAATTTTCTAACGTTATTATCCACGTGGATATTGCAATTTAATTAAGTCAGCCACATCAGCAATCCGTTAGGGGAGTAACGGAGTATAACGTCGGAGTGACCAACTATTTACACATCGATAACGTAAAGGACTACTAATATGCACTTTTCAAAAATGGTGACTAACTCTGTACACACGTTAAACGTAAGTGACCCCTGCAGTAGTTTACCCTATAATAAATAATTAGATACTAAAAAACATAATATAAAGAGCAGGAAAAAACAAAACACATGCTCATATATCAATGAGTAATACACTAAGGTTTGAGTTTGACATGGCTCTAACAGGGGTGAGTTTCTACGGTTTGTTATATGGGGGTTTCGGTTCTAGACAAGGTACCCGAATTGTCTTCACTGGCGCCTACTAAGGCTAGTAAGTCCTCTAGTCCTCCCCATTCTAGGTTCTCAGGACCAAGTTCAACTCGAGGGGATGCACTTCCTTATGACCATACGAAGGTTACCCTCACGAAGCCATAGATCATATTTATCCCGGAAGTGACTACTATCTCATACAAAAGATAACCTCATGAAGGAACATCGTTTTCCCTCATTTAAATGGGATTGAGTTCAAGTAGAAAGCTCATGGAATGATACAACACAAAATGTACCTCTTTTATGTGGCCTGACTCTCTTGAATTTGTCCCCAGCAGAGTCGCCAAGCCGTCGACATCGTTTTTGTCCGGGTTGAAATTGGTTGGGCCTTCAAAGGCTCATCATGGATTGGAGTCGCCATCGGTCGTTTTGGGTTTGTTACGACCGAAAACTTGTAGAATCAGTCTGCGTCTGAACTAGAGTCATGGTCGGGCTCAAGAGTCGGTTACGTGTTGGGAAGGTTATAACACCCCACAACACCCAAAATTGGTACCTAAAGAGGCTGTGTTATCTAAAAGGGCTTCAAAGATAGGGTTAATAGCACTATTATAGTAGACAAAATATGCAAATAAATTAAATAAATTAACAAACAAGATTAAACATGCTAAAAAATTATATGAAAAAAAACAAATAGAAAATTAATATTTTAATCGAAAGTCATAACCTTAAGTCGAATAATAATTTATCTTAAATTAGGTAAATTATTAATTGAACATATTTTAAGACTGAATCACATTATTCACACACTTTTAAGACTAATTTATAATTAAACTCAATTTTAAGACCAATTAAATAATTGATCATCCATTAATAGATAAATTAACCTATAATTATGCAATTTACGGACCTAATTAAAAGAATCTAAAGTTTAAAGGCTAACATTTAAAAGAAATAAACTAAACCTAAGATCTAAAAAACCTAAAAGAAAATGGACCTAAAATGTGATTGTTGTGTGTATTCGGTGTCACAATTTTAAATGCAAGTGTACATGTCGCCAAGTTATAATATATAAAAATCGTCTCCACAGGGATTGGTGCACTTTCCAAAAATTATCTTCTCGCGCTGTAAAAGTTAAATAAAACACAAGTAATAGAGTGTGGTTGAATAATTGACTAAACTAAACTAAACAAGTAAATTAAAAAGATGAGATATCAAGATGAGAGAATATGCAGGATTATATTGCGTTGTAGTGTGGGATTCAAGTGCAATTCTCTAGGTTATGTCTGTAACAGTCACAACAATTGCCTCGATAATGAGCAAAAGTATTGCCTCGGCATAGAACAAAAGTTTTGCCCAGGAAATGAAGTGACAATCTTCAAGGTTCGGCAAAGCGTCCTTCAATGGATCCTTCTTATCCCTAAGTCAAATCTTTATCAATGTGCAAGCCTTGATAATACTTCCCAGTGTGAACCAAGGGTGAACATCAACCGATTTTACGCTTCTCTTAGCCGTTGAAACTCGAACTTATCCCTAAGCCGAATTAATTTTCACTAATCAAGATAAAAATCATATTTATTCATTTCGTGAGTCTAACTCTCCCAATATTAGATAAATAGATGTCCTCACAATTTCTCTCCCGAGTTTGATTGCAAGAAACAGAGGTGACTTAGAGTCCTCTTGGCAATAGGTTTGTTGACGACGACGGAAGAATACTTGACAAATCTAGGGTTTTTATTTTTTATTTTTCGTATTAATTTGGATTTTTCATTGATTTTTGGATTTTGTGAAAATTTTACTATTTTAGGGTTTTTTATTTTATCGACTTCACAAGACTGTACTTGGGTTGTGTATTTACCCCAAGTAAAATTTTGATGCATACAAGTATCATTGTATTGATGAGTGCCTGATTATTGTTTGCGAAAGGTTTAATAGTTAGAAAGGTGCCTAATCTATACTCGTTTTTCCAGTTTGGTGTCTAACATTTTTTTGGGCCACTTTGGTGCCTAACGTTTCATTCCATAATTCAGATTGAGTTTTTCTTTTAATGCCCGTTAAAAAAAAATTCTGTTATCCGATAAAAACATGCCACGTGGCATATTTTATCTATTTATTTAATTTCTGAATTTCTTTAAAAATATAAACTTCTTTAAAAAACCCAAAGTTTTAATTTCTTTCAATCAAATCCTCAAATCACATCTCACTCGTCGTCCGACATCCTTTACACATCGGCGATTCACTAGCCACCACCCAAGTGTCGGGTACTTTATCTTTTAACATTCCCAACCCTCTAGCCGTCGATTAGAAGCCCAATTGATCTCTTTTTTTCATTTTGGGATATTTGTTGACGAAGCAAATCGACAGTTCATTCGTCAATTTTCGATGACGAGATGATGAGGGTTTTAGTAGTGGGGGCGGCAAAGGCAAGGGTGGTGGTTGAATCGGTGGTAGAAGGGGAGGAATTTAGAGATCTGGGGTTTGGGTTTGGGGTTTTAGAGAGATTAAAGATTTTGGGGGTTTTTTATAAAATTAAACGTTTTATGATTTTTAGAAAAAATAAAAATGATAGAATATGCCAGGAAATGCCACATGTCGAGCTTTTAATAAATAACGGAAAAAAATTTACGTCCGTCATGAAAAAATCCAATTTGAGTTACAGAATGAAACGTTAGGCACCAGAACGACTCGAAAAAAATGTTAGGGACCAACTGGAAAACCAAGTATAGATTAGGGATGAGATCCACTTACATGGTGTAAAACTCATTTAGTTTTACACTAGTCTATGGCCATTGGATTGGTGAAATGAATGGATGAGATTAACAGTAAAAAATATGAAGATTATCACTTGGAAAAAAATAAATAAAGAATCTTAGCCATTTATTTCCATCATCTAACGGTCAAAAAATAGTGTAAAACTTATTGAGTTTTACACAATTTAAGTGGATCCTAATATATATATATATATATATAAAGTTCACAAATGATAACTAAACTTTGGTTCATTATTCAATTTGGTAACCAAACTTCTATTTACTTCAATGTTACTATCAAACTTCTTGTTTTGCTTCAATTTTACCACTCATCTGCTAACTGCCGTTAACAACTGTTAAAATATTTGGTATAATAACACTTTAAGTCCTCCACGTTTACACATTCAAACAATTTGGTCGTAATTCAAAAGAAAATAATAAATTTATCCCTTTTCGAGTGGTAAAATTGTTTGAATGTGCAAACGTGAATGACTAAATGTGTTATTTTATCAAATACTTTAACAATTGTTAATGCCAGTTAACATATAAGTGGTAAAATTGAAGCGGAACATAAAGTTTGATGGCAACATTGAAATAATTAGAAGTTTAATTACCGAATTAAACAATAGAACAAACTTTAGTTACCATTTATGAACTTTACCCTTTAATTTAAAAGAACCACAACATTTATGTTGAAAAAGACACTATAACATTAGAAAGAAATGAGTTCAGTTGTAAAGCTATTTGTAAAAGCCTATACAGGGAGAAGAAATAGAGAATAGGAGGGTATTAGGGTTTGACGATTTTTTAGTATTAGGGTTTCACGATTATAAACAAAGATGTATGATTAAAGGGATTGATCTAAATGATACGCAGTTTGATATTACTTAAGTAGTTTTGAAGTTCGAAGTCTTGTGTGCAGAAAATTTTGTTGGAAGACTCACCCACCAAAACCAAGTATACACGTAGGTCGATAAGAATTAGTCTAGGAAAAATCTTAAAAACCGAAAGGCAACCAAAAAATATTGAGAGCAATACTAAGCAACATGAAAATAATATAATATTTTTTGTGAGTGTCGATGGATAATGAGGAATCGGTGAAGAACAAATAATCTGGGAGAAGTAAAATGATTAAATTAATAAAAATTTTAAACATTAAAGTTTAAATTTATTGAATTGATTCAAACTATAACTAAAATGATAAAAATGTATCAAGGTATTAAAACTATTTTTATACCAAATTAAATTACTATTTCATCTAATATTTAAATGTCTAAATATTATTTATTTCAATATTTTAATTAACTCGATTATAATTAAAAAAAACAAAAACTTGTTTATAGCCCCTATATATATCCGATTAAAAAATAATTTATAATTTTCACACCTTTGTTTAATTATTAATAGAGTTACAAAATCAGATAACTAAATTTTACATTTAATAAATTATTTTGAATTAGAACTAAAATGATTGAATGTATCAAGTGACTAAAATTATTATTATATCTGATTAAATTACTCTGGTCTAAAGTGGAAACACCCAACCAATGTAATAGGAAGCTGAAAGTGGTAACTGGTACGTACAGTCCAGATCACTCGGTTTAGCTTAAATTATTATGATTTGTCGAATGCTAATAAATACTCGACCAATTTAAAATAATATACATTGAAAACTTGGTTGGATGGTAGTTTTAGGGTAAAATATCTTTACGGTACGGTTAAATTAAAACGATTTAATACATTTTTTTTAAAATAGTAAAAATTTAAGTTATAATATAAAAAATTGTGTAGCCGCGTTTTAAGTTATACACATATTCTTAGAGTATTGTATTGTTTTATAAGAATATATTTTTGCCGTATTTTAAGGCTATAATTTCTTTTTGAATTTTTTATAAAACAAAGGCATTTGTTTGCACATAGGAACTCTAGATTTCAGAGAGACACAGGGTCCTCATACATTATATCATGTCCCTAAATATTCCATTAACATAGGAACTTAGGAAGGGGACCTTGCCCTACGTTAATGGGTGTAAATATAAAGAAAAACAGTGATCAAATTGAAACAAAATCCAGAGAGAATCTGGGTCCTCCGTCTCTATTACTAACTAGATGTTCATATATGCCACTATCATCTTTAAATACTGACAGAAAAAAATAGTACAGTACCGATCACAGCAAACCGGTCCCCGTGAGAGAGCTGCTAATGGTACTTCATCAAATGAATGAATCCCTTAGAACTCGTATCATTTCCTTAATATTGTTAGCAGCCTTGAAGATTGTTGTAACTAAGTTTGTTAGCAAGCTGTTAGGAGTAGTTAGTAGTTTCAGTGTATAGTTGGTTAGTTGTGAATATTGTGTATAAATAGGGATTGTAAACAGATAATTATTTCTAATGAGAATATACATGAAGAATTCTTTTTATTCTTTTCTCAAAATTTAACATGGTATCAGAGCGCCATTGACCCATTATCGTTTTGGGCCGTTCTTTGACCCATTTGTTTTTCCCCTTCTGTTTCATCTTTCTCCCGAAGTTTTTCCCTTTTTCGGCCTTAGGGTTTGTTTTTTCCTCCTTGTTTTTCTCTCACGATGCCTCCTGAGAACACGGCGACCGTCGATTCAATTGATTTCAACCATCCTCTTTTCCTCCATCCTTCCGATACGCCAGGCAGTCTGTTGGTCTCTCATCGTCTCATCGGAATCGACAACTACAACATCTGGAGTCGATCCATGCGCATCGCCTTGCTTTCCAAAAACAAGCTTGGCTTCTGTTTCATCTTTAGTTGTTTTAGACTTTAAACTTTGATCATCTTTCTTTTACTCTCAAATTTTTTTCTTGTCAAATCGACAAAGATGTAACGGAATACTAACATTATTAAAAAAAATACCGTTTAAGATATTGAGAGCAATTTTAAACAATATGAGAGTAGCATAATTTTTTGGATTGTTGATAGATGATAAAGAAGATAAGTACAATAATAAATTGATAGAATTTTTAAATATTAATGATTAAATTTATTGTATTATTTCGAATTAAAATCAAATTGATAGAATATGTCCGTTTTAGAAATTAAAATTGTTATTTTACTAGATTAAGTCAATATTTTTTTTTGAATATTCTAAAGGTGATTACAATGTAGTATATGTTTAAACATATTCTTAACCCTTTGACAATGCACATATACAAAAGCGATTTGAAACTATGTCTCCTCGGATGAACATCATCCGCTTTTCAACTAGGACACTTGGTGGTTCTAGATTAAGTTAATATTTCATTTAATATGTAACGGTCGATAAACATATTTATATTATTACTTTGACTGGGTAACTCGATTATAATTTTTTTTAAAATAACTTGTTTGTAACCTAACTAATAATGGAGTGTAGGTGTAGTTGATGTATTTCACCCATATATATTCGTGAGAGCTAGGGTATAAATGAACCAAGCTAGAATAAATAAGGTTATGTTTGTTTATTTATTTTTAATGTGTTCATGTTCCGTTTGTGTTCGTTTAAATTTTTAATATTATATTCGTGTTCGTTTATTTAACTTTTGCAAACATGTTCATTTAATGTTCGTGAACATGTTCGTTTAGTATTCGCAAATATGTTCATGTAACGTTCACGAACATGTTCGTTTCATTTTCGTGAACATGTTTATGTACACATTCGCAGACATGTTTGTTTATAGCCAAAATAGTAAAATTACTACTAATCTTTAAATTCCTTAAGCTTCGCACCTACTCTCGAAGAACTCAAAGGCTTGTTTGATGATTTCCTTTCAGTCCAAGCGAATGTACCAAATGTGGCCGTGGAGCATATGCCTAATGTTCCCGAAGAGGAAGTTCCCAAGGAGGATGCTCCAGAGAAGATCGAGGAGGGCGAGTCGGACAAGTACATATGAACTGTTATTATGTTTTACATAAACATAATTTGGAGTAAGGTTTTGCTTTGATTTGGAAGTTGTCATAGAAGAAGAAATCATTAGAACTAAACCATAATAAATATAAAATTTAAACCGAAGATTTACCCTGTTAAATATCAAGAACAATAAATTGAATGCAAAAGCGTACATAAATTCATTGATGGACTGAAAACCTTCAATCCTTTGATGGAGATTTCCTAAAAGATGGTTGTGATCTTCCAAGAAGATAGGTTACTCGTTGCCGTAAAAACTCTCTGACGAGACTATGATAAAGGGGTGTACGTTGCTTCAGAAACAACGCTCCTTGTTCGTAAACGGATCTAGGATCGTAGCAAACATTTCTCTGCAATAAAACACAAGAATGGACGCTTTTAGATAGTTAAAATAATAAAAATAAAAAAAACAAACAAAAAAAAGATAGAATAAAGGTGTAGGAATTTCTAGACAGATTTGGACTCGAACAAGATGAAGGCTTCAACGGGATTTCATGACTGTTACAGAGACCAAAATATGGCAGAAATGTTGCTGGAAAATCAGCGAAAGTTTGGCAACGTTAAACTCGAAAGAACTCGAACAATCTGCTGAATGAACCTGAATCGAATCTGTCTAACGTCAAAGACGGAAAGCTCGAAAGAACCTGCACAATCTACTGAGCAAACCCGAATCGAATATGCTTCACGTCGGAGGACTTGGACCCACTAGATAGCGATCTAGGAACCCGAAGTATCAAGTAAATTTGACAATTCAAAACAAAGTCTGAAATGTCAAAAGATAGTTCTCAAAAGAACCGAACAAGAGAAACTCTCTCAAAAATTTTATTTCCAAAAATATCTTCCCAAATTACATTGTTTAAACACATATATATAGGTACAAGGGCTGCAAAATTCGTTTAAGTTGTGTGGCTGATATTAAAAGGAGTTTAAAAATTAAATTTGAGTGAAAATAACTCCTTTTGGGCGGACTCAATTGGCAGCCACAAGTTTAGACGCCCAAAACACATGAAAATCACATTTAACATGTGATTTTTATGTTTGAAATTCAAACATAACCACTCAGGCTTATCCTTTCTTGCAAATGGCACATAATGAAGGAGAAAACGGGTTGATTCGGCTGCACATTCACACACATGTGTCAAGCTGCCACGTGGGTGCTGGAGATGACCGGATGCCACCTAGGCTGCCACATGTGCACTAGCACACTCCCCGATATGCAAGACGCTTTTCAGCTACTTCTGGACTTGTCAGCTGAAGTTGAGCTAGTGGAGCTAAAGTTGAGCTGACTGGAAATGAGTTGAGCTGAAACGAACTAGCTGAAATTGTGATGAGCTGAAAGTGAGCTGGTTACACTCTCCTGAGCTGGGACCGAGCTGCATACACTCTGGTGAGCTGGAGATGAGCTGCATACACTCACTTGAGCTGGAGTTGAGCTGCATATACTCACTTGAGCTAGTGTCCTCCTACGTACCTACGTCAAAAGGTAATAAACTTCCATCAAAGTATTGTAAACTTAATGGAAACACTAATACAAGTCGTAAACACTTGCAACCTTATTCATTAGCTCACAAACAAATATAAACACACCATAAGTTATATCAAACTGAGTCAAAACACACCAAACATACTAAATACATAGTAAACACACTAATATAAATAATATAAGTATACAAATGTTACACATCAGTATGTAACAAATGAAAAAAGCAAACTTCCCTGAAAGTTTGAAGTTGCATCGTTGGGTGGCATAAACGTGCTCACATCACAAGAGTAATACAAGTATTAAGTATTTATAATTCTACCCTCATTGAATTATAAATACATCTTATGGTATCTAGACTTTTATTTCCATGACACTTTAATATCCATGACACGTCTAACATAATTGGTCACTTAATTTCGTGTCATACTTTATAATAGCATCATACATCAGATATATGTCCCCACAATTGTTAGAAAGTTCGATCTTATGTGCCTTAAATTTTGACGCAATACTAAACATTTTCATAATGTACCCCTCACATTTTCTTGAATCTTATACTTCATAGACATCAAAGAAAGCATAACTGATGTCATCTTAACTTTAATGTTTTGGGTAAAACATTTCTTAATTTTGTCTAGGAAACCCTTAATATGAGTAATCTCTTTAGATTTTTTGCTCCTAAAGACTTAAATAATGTTATTCATTATGATCATTAGACTCGTGCGATTTGAACAATCTCACATCTCAAAATCTCTTTTATGGATGTTTACCGTAGTGAGAGGTGCAAATTGTTCTTCTCTTAGTGCGAAGTCTATGTTCATACAACCAAATATTATAGGTAAATGTCTTTTCTATTCCTTGAAATTAGTTTCACTAAACTTGAGTGTAGAATGTATATTAAAAATATTGTGACAGACAAAAAAAATCAACTAAATATAGAATAAAAATAAATACAATAAAATAAAATAAAAACAAACTCACATAAATATTCATAAGTAAAAAAATAAATTCAAAAAATGGCTAGTTCCCTTCAAGATACCAAATACAACATTAATATCAAGTTATTGGACAATAATATTAACTGTAAGTGGTACTCTTGTTGTAGCAATCAAACATTGACAATAAACTATGTCAAACAATAAATTAGTCTTTGGACTAACGTATTGCTCACATAAAATACATTATATTTGTCACACATTTATTGTCATAGTTGTAGTTGTAATTCCGCCAAAGATTAACTTTCCTTTGGGTTAATTAATAAACGCATGAATTACAAAAACTCATAATCATCTTAATATTTAAAATAATCTAATCTACACAAAAGCAGTCATTTTGGTGACATTATGTTTCAATTAATCAATTAAAATATTAGAAATCTGAAATTAAAATATGAATTTAATTGTTTCAAAATATTTGTCTTAATTTTATCTTTCAATCAAAATAAAAGATAACCAAAACAATAATAAATTTGAATAAAGGTAAACCTCATAATACCAAACAATTCATTAATATTTCATTTTTGGACAAAACATTAACTTGTAAGTAATATCTTCGTACAGTAATAAAACATTGATAATAAGAATATGTCAAGCAAAAATCTTCCTTTGGGCCGATTTATTGCACACATATAAAACTGAATAATTATCACATGTTTATTACCACAGTTACACATGTAATAATGTTAATTATTAACATTTCTTTGGGCCGTTTAATAGTATTATAATCCGACTTACATGGCAAAACTTTCTATATTTTAAAATAAAATAATTTTCACAATAGATCGTTTTAGTCGTTTTAGACTTTAAACTTTGATCATCTTTCTTTTTACTCTCAATTTTTTTTTGCAAATCGACAATGTAATACCTATTTTATGTCCGGGATATAACCGCTTATTTTGTTCAAATAGTATTATTGTAACTTATTATTATTATTAAAAAGTTTTAAAAAAATTCTACCGTGGATGCCATGGCATCACATTAAATTACTTTACACCCATCACCCCTCCCAATCCCAAATACTATATAGGGGGGGGGGGGGGGGGGGGGGGGGGCTGCCGTTAAAGAACAACAAAATCAGCCAAAATTTTGGCTATGAAAACATGCCATGAAATGGCTATAATTAAAGCCATTTTCACGAAATGGCAGGGGAAGCCATTTATAATGGCAGAATCTCGGGGTACTGCCCCTTGAGGTTCGAGAGCAGTGCTTTCCCCGGGATACTTTTTTTCCGAACAGTTAGTTCGATCGAAGACCCTGTTAAGATTCGTTCGAATCGATTTTTGGGGCATGACGAGATGATGTGAGGATCTTGTTAAAGGTCAGTTAAAGTTGTTGTTTCGAGCTTATAGACGGGTAAATTTCGTTTTTTACCTTTGTATTTAATTTTGGCTTAGAGGAAAACTTAAAAATTAGATTATAATTTTATCGATTTTATATATGCTAATATTTGATATTGACCTTTGGATTTTGTTTTGACAGTGAAAGCACTATGAAGCACCATGTTGTTAATCGGGAAGTGCAGTTCGAATACAGTACTTCATTCAAGGAAGGAGCCATGATTTGAAGTAGGGGGTAAAATATAAATTTTGAAAGGTGGGGGTAAATTTACAATTATTTCAATTTTTTAAGAAAAATATAAAAAATCAAAAGGTAAAAAGAAAAATTCCCCTACCGGGGCTACAGCCCCTCCCATTGATGATATAGCTTCGTCACGGACTCCATTGAAAGTGCGATGTTTTATAGATCACAATCGCATAAATATACATAATAAAACCCTAAAGAAAACCGAAACATAATTGTAAAACTAACCATCAAACCATACGCAACACTAGGGAAAAATTATCCTAATTTCATAATTGAAATACGATAAAATAAGGATTTTGAACCATAATGCCGTGTAATCACTAATTTTATCTCGATTTCAAACCTATCATTCTTTATGTTCGCGGGCTTGTATTGGGTTAAAGAAAAAAATGAAAAATAAAAAAATAAGTCAAAAAGGAGAAAAAGAAAAGAGAGAATCAAAAATAGTATTAACATTATTATGACATTTTTGTTTCTACTAATATTTGTTGTCCATTATAATATTAGTATTATCTATATCTAGTATTATTATTATTATAACTAATTATTATTAATAACTATTGTTATTTATTATTATTATTATTATTATTATTATTATTATTATTATTATTATTATTATTATTATTATTATTATTATTATTATTATTATTATTATTGAGTATCATTATAATAAGTGTTATTATTATTTTCTGTTATTTAAAACAAAAGAATAATTAAAGAATAAAATAAGAGCCTATAATTTTTATTCATAATACAGTCCATACATATATGTAAACCCAATGATAAATAAATACAAGCTCATTAAGCATGTCATCCCTTAAATGACTTAGGGAGGCTGAACCTAATGCCCTTTCATTTACTGCAGCCACCACTCTTCACAACCATCAGATCTGATGAGATCTGACGATCCAGATCTTCCCAGATCGAGAAACCCTAGCAAGCCTTCTCAGCTTCGCGTGCCGCATCAACGCGAGTCCTTCGAACGAGTTGCATCGAACGGCTAGAATTCGCCTCTGGAATGTTTCGGATCATCGTACCCTTCACGTACGGCGTTTTAGTTCTCCCACGCGCGCCTCTATGTATTCTCCACGCGCGCATGCTCAGACAACCATCTCCACGCATATGCCTCGCGCTGACACCGTACCGGCCGTCTACTTTTGTCACCGTGCTCATCCTCGCCATTTTGAGAGCAACCAATGTGCAACAGAAAAGGCAAAATCAGTCAGAAGTCAAAAAAGGCAAGCAAATACAAAAAAAATGAAGCACAACAGTACGAACAGATAACAGAGCCACGGACGCGAGGAAAAAGTCAGAAGTGAACCAAGACAAAAGCAGATCAAGGTCAACCAGACCAGATCTGAAAACCGCAGAACCCAGTAAGCAACAAGCACAGTTTTTATTTTTTCTCTTTCGTTGTAACAACGGTTATAAAAACCAAAAAGAAAGATTGTAAAAGGGGGGATTTTTTTTCAGCATCAATACAAAGCAAAACAAAAGGAAACTTTTGAGGTATCCTCTTTTTTTTTCTGCATGCATATCGAAAGCTAAGGCAAAAAAGAATAAAATAACCACAAACGAGTTTTTTTTAACTTCGCAGAAGTCGATTCGTCACTCCATTGACTCTCGGTCCTCGTTCGCCGGTGAAAAGCCTTGTAGTCTTTCTCAGACTTGTTACGGGTGAACCAATGAAGAGGAAGATAGGGGAAGTTTTGAATCTGTTTTTCGCCCAAAAAAAGCTTTTTTATTTTACTTTTTTTGTTCGAGAAAGGATTTAGGGTATGAAGGTCTTAAGAGGTCACTTCAGTTTGTTTCAGAGTTTCGTCGGCACCGATTAGCGGTGACCGGCCGGTGTTAAGTGTTGTTTTCTTTCTTTTCTCGTCTTGAGATAGATCTAATTTAAGAAAAGGGGAAAGGGGTGAGAATTTCTTAAAATGAGTTTTATACTCAATTTTTGTTTTAAAAATGGGTTATTTTCTTCATAAAGGGCCTCCACATTTTTACTTTCGTCATAGGAGGGCTTATGTTCCCTTAAACTACTCATCTAGTCCTTTTAAGTTTTCGAGCAGATTCAATTTCACCTTGTTAATTTAAACGTTTGGTTTCGGGTTAATCTCCTCTCAAGTCTTCCAAACTCTGTTGTCTATTAAATTTTGGTCCCTTAGCCAGTGGTATAATCTCCCCTTCAGCCCCCAGACTTTTATAATACTTTGCGCATAGTTACTATTATATAATATAGTCTATATATTATAGTACTATACATGTCATATTACACATGCATGTATATTTTATATATTTTATTTTACGTGATTATAAGCACCTCTTTTTATTTTGTCACGCATCTATGAGTGTGTGTGTATATATATATATATAGGTCCATGTAAAGTATATGTGCATATTATTATTTTTATAATTATGTTCGTATATATTATTATATATTATTTAATTTTACGTGATATATGTGTGTGCTAACACCCTTTGCCTTTTCTAAATATTAGAGCGTTTTATACATGTATACTTTATTTGGTTTATGTTGGCCTTGCTATTTTTGTTTCTTTTTACACTCAAACATCATATTCAATTGGTCGACGTTGGTACTCGCGGTCCCGGTATTCGCGTGGGAACGATACCCCGAGTACTCGGATATCGACTCCTTTGGCGTCGTGGACCTTGGATTGGATCATTAATTTTGTGTTCATGCGTTTAGTTTTTTTTAGAATCTAAAATTATTTTTAAAAGTGTGATGTCCTTTTATTCGGAAACGAACGAGGCCAGTACCAGTCGAAGTGGTGGTGGTTCGGACGTTCGCTCTCGAATATTAGGATTTTCGAAATTCACTTGTCCGTATAACCAGATTTCGGTTAAAATTGTCACTTTGATTCGTAAAATTCGATGTTTATCAAGCGGTAAAGTTTTGGTACCAATTTTGGGCACGTCGAGGGTGCTAACCCTTCCTCGCGTGTAACCGACTCCCGAACCCTTTCGAATCTCTGCTTTCTATTTCTGGTGTCTGGTCTACCATTTCAAAGTGACCGGTGGCGACTACCCTCAATTTTTAAACTCCGCCAATTTTAAATTTATTTTCACAAATCCACTTTTTATTTTAAAATCATTTTTTCTAAAAATCTTTTTCTAAATCCATTTTTCCAAAAATACCCTTCCCTTCTTTAACCAATTATTTTAAGGGTAAACTATATCGTTGACCACCATACTTTAGTTAAAGTATTAAAATGACCACCTTAAAAAATCGAGTCAATTGACCACCCAAACTATTAAAATGGGATCAATGTGACCACCAGCAGTTAATGGGCTAAAGGAAGGTGACGTGGAAGTTAAAAAATTAAAGGTATAATTACACATTTGGTCCTTACTATTTACACATTCTTTCAATTTAGTCTTAATTTTAAACTAATAAAATAAATTAATTAGGTGGTGACACCTATTTGAAGGATGAAAATAAATGGAACATTTGCACCCAGCATGAATCGAACCTAGGTAACATAGGCAAGACACAGCATGGCAAAGCCACTGGGCTAAAGCCATTTTTGTGATATAAAGTGCAAATAATTAATATAATTCATACTTGGTACCACCTGATTGAAGGATGAAAATAAATGGAACAAAATTAGGTATTTGCTCCCAACGTGAATCGAACCTGTGTAACCTAAGAAAGAAACTGCATGGCAATGCCATTGAGCCAAAGCCATTTTTGTGATACAAAGTGCAAATAATTAATATAAGTCATACTTGGTTCTTTATGCCAAGGAAAAAGTAAATAAATGTGGATTAACGAGATTCGAACATGGCACGCTTATAATGCATAAAAACATCTAATCCAATAAAATAAATCTAATAATTAAATTATAATTTAAAATTATATCAATTCATTAAATAAATTAAGTTAAAAAAATCAATTCAACGATTATATACGTGAACTTATAAAAATAAAAGAGAAAACGAAAAATATATTAAATTTAATTTAAAAATACAAAATTCTTAAAACTATTTTTATTTTAAATTGTGCACTAACTATATTTTAAAATATATACAAAATGTTGTTAACTTTAATTTAATTATTAGATTTATTTCATTGAATTAGATGTTTTTATGCATTATAAGCGTGCCATGTTCGAATCTCGTTAATCCACATTTATTTACTTTTCCTTGGCATAAAAAAACCAAGTATGACTTATATTAATAATTTGCATTTTATATCACAAAAATGGCTTTGGCCGAGTGGCTTTGCCATGCGGTTTCTTCCCCAGGTTACCCAGGTTTGATTCACGTTGGGAGCAAATACCCAATTTTGTTCCATTTATTTTCATCCTTCAATCAGGTGGTACAAAGTATGAATTATATTAATTAATTGCACTTCGTATCACAAAAATGGCTTTAACCCAGTGGCTTTGCCATGCCGTGTCTTGCCCAAGTTACCCAAGTTCGATTCACGCTGGGTGCAAATGTTCCATTTATTTTCATCCCCCAATCAGGTGACACGTGTCACCACCTGATTGGGGGATGAAAATAAATTTATTAAATTAAATATAAATAATTAAATTCCTCCAATAAAGTGTTGACACATGTCACCACCTAATTAGTTTATTTTATTAGGACTAAATTGAAAGAATGTGTAAATAGTAAGGACCAAATGTATAATTATACCTTTAATTTTTTAACTGCCACGTCACCTTCCGTTAGCCCATTAACGGCTGGTGGTCACATTGATCCCATTTTAATAGTTTGGGTGGTCAATTGACTCGATTTTTTTAAGGTGGTCATTTTAATACTTTAACTAAAGTATGGTGGTCAACGGTATAGTTTACCCTTATTTTAAAACCCCTATCCTTTTAAAATTTCCAAAATATCCTTTCCACACCACTATACCCATAAGTATTTTCAAAAAGGGGTCGTTATAGATGGCGACTCCGCTGGGGAAATTTTTGTTTTCAAAAAAAAGAGTCAGGCCAAAAAAACTTTACCGCTTAAATAATACCGAAGGTTGCGAATTAAAGTAACAAATGTAATTGATATTTGTTTATAAACGCGAGTTCATTTCGGACGCATTCATTTTTTGCATATGCACCCATTTGTCTAAGAGAGGGGAAAACGATAGTGCTTTCGCGAGGATACCGTTCCTCCGTATGGGCCTAGTAAGTACCTTCGGAGCTCACTACCCTATATTTTCGTGGGAATATCGTTTACCCGTACGAATATAGCTAAAGGGTCCCCTTGAGTTGAACTCGGTTGAAATGAGCCTATAATGGGTGATGACCGGGGGCCTTGCTACCCTTAGGAGGGGACAACAAGGACAGTTCGAGTATCGCCTAGAACCAAAATTGCATGTAGTGAACTAGAAAGCCTACCCCTTTAGAGCCATGAGGATAACCTAGGTGTTAGACATGAAATAGGTTTGTTGGTGCTTGATTAGTCTGTATTTTGTTTATTCTTCACTAACCCATCTGTTTTGATATTGTTCTTACCTCGCATGCTAATCTCATTTCTTCATATCGCAATTGCATTTCTCGTTCATTCGCCATCACATTGGGTCATTCATCACATTCACATGCATTCCCCGCCGAGATGTTATGACTAATCATCGGGATGTTCCTTAGGAGTGATACTGGGTAAGGAAAAAGGTCAGCCGATTCAGCACTCTTACGGAACCCGACGAAGAACCAAGATGGTGAACGAAGATAGATTGGACCGAATTGAACAAGTGCAAAGAGACATGCAAGAAGATTTGACCAAGAGGTTGGAAGACTAGCTAGCCAAGGCCCAAGAAGAAATGAGAGAGCAACTCATGAAGTCACAAGAAGATATACTAGCCCAAATAGGCCAAATGCTAGGAGCCCGACCTTCCGAATGAGGGGAAGCCTCGAACGGTAATTCGGTGACAAGACCCACCGTTAAGAATAAAGATCTTCAGTATCCTTCGGGGTTTACTCCTACTCACGTCGGAGTTCAAGCTAATCCTCAGGTGATACTCCCTCAAGGAAAATCACCACTTCAGCAGGTCGGCGCCCCTTTCCCTTCAATTTGCCCTCCGTACCGGAAGAGAGGCCTGGAAGAACCCAAGCCGAAAACTTCGTCTCGGGCATGGACCAATTGATGGAGATTGAGAAACCAAAATTTGAGGCCATAAAAGAGACCGTGGACCGTTGCAAACGACTTGAGGAGAAGTTGGAAGCTATGGAGGTAGTCGATACCTTTTCCGGATTCGATGTTGTTGAACTCAGTCTCGTCCCAGATCTGGTGCTACCCCCTAAATTCAAAGTCCCGGAATTTGAGAAGTATGATGGGATGAGTTGCCCTCGTGCTCATCTCACCATGTTCTACCGAAGGATGATCGGGTATGGTGGAGACGACAAGCTGTTAATCCATTGTTTCCAAGACAATCTCTCGGGATCCACAATCAAATGGTACAATCAATTGAGCCGACACCAAATCAAGACATGGAAGGATTTGGTCAAGGCCTTCCTAGCACAATACCAGCACGTTACTGACATGGTACTGGACCGTTGGACCCTACAGCACATGAAACAAAAGTCAAATGAGAGTTTTAGGCAGTATGCACATCGGTGGAGAGATGCGGCAGCTCAAGTGCAACCCCCACTCGGTGAGAAAGAGACGGTGGTCATATTTATTCAGACTTTGGAAGAGCCAATCTTGGATCACCTCATAGGAAACACAACCACCAATTTTGCTGACCTAGTTTTGTTTGGTGAGCTCATTGAAAATGTCGTCAAGAGTGGCAAGATTGAGACAGAAGGAAGCTCGTCCCACAAGTGGCCACCTCACGAAAGGAAGGACAACGAAGTGAACTTTTCGGACGTCTACAATGCTAAGCCAGTAGCGGTTGTACAACCTAAAGCGGCCTCAAATGCCCAAGGATCCTCGAGCCAAAGCTTCAATCATCAGAAAAATAACGAAAGGGTTGAGTTCACTCCGTTACCGATCTCGTATGGAGATTTATACAATAAGCTTTCCGATATACACGTGGTGGCACCTTTCTACCAGCCTCCATTGCAACCCTCATTCCTGAAATGGTATGACACTAACGCAAAATGCGCATACCATGGCGAGTAAGTGAGGCATTCGATCGAGAACTGTTTCAGTTTCAAAAGGAATGTAGAGAGGCTCATCAAGCTTAGGGTCATAAGCTTCGAGAAATCAGGTAGACCAGCTACAACCACGAACACTCTACCAAGCCATGCAAGTGGGGTGAATGCCATTTCCGAGG
Source organism: Hibiscus tridactylites (assembly GCA_958450335.1). Lineage (NCBI taxonomy): Eukaryota > Viridiplantae > Streptophyta > Magnoliopsida > Malvales > Malvaceae > Hibiscus > Hibiscus tridactylites. The sequence continues at coordinate 18,531,691 of OY288273.1, read as the reverse complement.
AGGATAATCGAAAAACCAAGACTAGTGTATCTGAAGTCAGGTCACCCCTCAGTTGGGTATGGAAGATGCTCTACAAAGCGGGTCTAATCAGCCAGGGGGAAATGACACCCGATGGGCATGTTGGTCCTTATTACGAGTTCCACACCGAGAACGGACACACTATCCAGGACTCCTGCGAGTTTGCAACTATAGTTCAAGGGCTAATGGACAACAAAGAGATTGAATTCTTTGAGGAAGTCAAAGAGACTGTTGAAGAGCCAACCCCGGGGCTTATAACCGCTTATGTCAAAGGAAATTCCTCAATACCTGAGTTTGGGGCAAACATGGTTGCTAAGAGAGACCGCCTCGATTTAGGCTGCGAGCCTAAGGAAGGAGAAGAAACAAAAGACCAAGGGGAGATGGAGCCCAAGTTTTCAATATGACAATGTTCTAATAACAAAGACTAATGTGACCACTACAAATAACAATGATCAATATGACAATTTTCAATGGCAAAGATCAATAACCTTATTCAATCTTTCAATGACAATGACTATACAATGTCAATACTTAACAACAATGATGTTAACAATGTCTGATGTTCATTATCAACTTACCAACACTTACCGATACATACCAATATGCCCGTTTAACATTTCTGATGCAATATCCTTAACAATGATGTTAGTAATTTAACCAAAATCAATGCCAATGAATTCGGGAAGGCTCATCGCCTAACCCCAAGGCTCTAATTATACTCACCTTACTAATCCGATGCTCCTACGGCTCTCGGATGGCAACGCCCTTGTTCCTAGCTTTCGATGATGTCGATGGATGATCTAAATCGATTTCCCGAGCTAGGAAAAATTAATAGGAAGTTGTTAGAACAATATTTTGATATCGAAATCAATATAGTGATATCAAAATCAATACTTAATCTTAGGTTGAACCATAGCTATAGGATTTCCCCTAGATAGCTAAACCTAACTTGTAATTAGCTTAAATTATTCATGGAAATCGAGGTTTGATTGAGGGTTATAGCTTACCTAATGGTTAGAAACGATTTGATGTCAATAGATTGAAGAAAACTCAAACTTGAACTCTCATTCAATTGAGGTGTGTGCTTGGATGAAGAAGATGAAGATGAGAGATTAAAGAGGTACATGCTTAATCTTAACTAGGTAGTTCTTTCATCTTTCACATTTTTTTTCTTTTAATAATAATAAGCATTCCTTCCTTTGAAGGAATTTCACCAGAAAATCCCATGTATGTGGTGATTTAATTGGAGAGGGGCTAATCGCAAGATTAGTCCCTCAACTCTTAGGAATTCCTGTTTTGGCCCCTAAACTTTCAGTTTTCAGGATTTAGCCACTAAAAGGTTTCAATACTATTAATAAGGTCCATACTCGATAAATTGACTCAATTAGAGTCCAAACCCAACTTAATTGGCTATAAGGTCATGGTCAATACAATATTTTGACTTTTACGATGTAGGGTTTTCAATCGTCGGAACCCAATTCTGACTAGACCGGATTTCAGTGTTTTATATCATATACTTGAGGAACATGTACAGAAAGCAATGTCGGATAATATACTGAAGGAATCTTCATAAGAGGAGGAAACACGCCCATGAAAAAACCTTTGGACGGACTCCCCATATGATAAAATGATGGACTACTACCCATGAGGTGAAATGATGAATAAGTCGAGTGCATGAATGCAAGTACTGTCACCGATGTCACATGTTATGTTGTTGATTGGGCAAGTGCCTGTGTTGTTCCCTATGACGAGGCCCCTGAAGCGTGTTTTCTTCTTCTCTGACTTTGTTCCCCCATTCTGGTACCATGTTACGTCAGTGGAGCCGGACGGAGATTGGCCCTCGAGTGCAAAAGCATAAGGGAGCTTGACTGCAAGACCCACCCGTCGAGCAGGGACGAAAGTTGGCCTTAGTGATCCGACGGTGCCGAGTGGAAGGGCCATCGCTCAACGGATAAAAGTTACTCTAGGGATAACAAGTTGATCTTCCCCAAGAGCTCACATCGACGGGAAGGTTTGGCACCTTGATGTCGGCTCTTCGCCACTTGGGGCTGTAGTATGTTCCAAGGGTTGGGTTGTTCACCCATTAACGTTGCGTCTATGGGTGATAATGAGCATGACCGGCTTGCGAGCTACTCAGGCTCGGCTCGAGTGAGCTCGACTTAGGCTCGACTCGAGACCTTAAGAAGTCGAGCGAGCCGACCCAAGCTCGGCTTAAAAAGCTTGTGAATAAGCTCAGAATATATATATATATATATATATATACATATATATATGCACTAAAAGTAATATGTTTGACAATTAACTAAAAGTAATATGTTTAGACAATTAAGAAAAAACCACTTCAAAATTATAGTTGTATTAAACAAGAATTATAGTTGTGATTATTTAAATTCACTTCTAATAATTTTTAGATTGCTTTCTAACACTTATATTAGTAGATTACTAAAATTAACTGACTAAATTGAATTAAAGTAAACTTTACACTCTAAACTAAAAAAATCAAAGACTAACATAATAAAACTAAAAAGTAATATGGTAGAAATGGGTATTTACCCATCCATATAAAGCTTAAGGATGAGAAAACATGTTACACTTGCAATACACACCCAATATCCCACATCTTTAACATACATAAAGCAAGGAGAGCAAGCAGCCTATAAATAGGTGCTTAAATATAAAACAATAAGCTAATTCACTCTTGGCCTTTTGGATGAGATCAAGTAAACATGGGCCTTTTGTGCACATAGGTTTTTAGTTGAGATGACTTTAAATTTGAGCTTTCAAAGTTTAGATTAGTTTGATAATACTTAAGCTTAGCATGGTTTATTTTGAGTCGAGCCCGAGCCGAGCCGAGCCCAATAATATTATTTTTTGAGTCAAGCTTGAGCCTAAAATTTTGAGCTCGACGAGACTTGAGCTTGAGTCGAGCCTAATAATATTATTTCTGAGCCCAGACTCGGCTCGTTAGTATCCCTAGTTGCGTCAGTGGATGTTGTATTGACGGACGGTTTGGGGAGGCACATCTATTTCTCGTCTGCGCTCCTTTGTGGTTAATATATGTGGCTTCTCATTTTGTTCGTACCACAACATATATTTATATGTAACATTATGGTCCACAATGGGTTCACAAATAGTGGGCCGCCTACCAAATCTTGTCATCCACTTGCCCACCCACATCGCGTGATGATGCCCTCAATGGATACGTCTTCCATTGTCGAGTTAAGTGGTGTAATTCGTCCATATTTGGTGGTGGGTTTGAAATCTCTTGGATAAAGTTGAATTATCGCAGCACGCGATCGGTAGGATGCCACTCGACTATTTCATAGTGTATGAGCAGGACCCTCAACATCCAAACATGAGAAATCTGCAATATTTCCCGCGGAATACATGCTGCAATATCAGGATCATCGTACTATGTCCACAAGAACTACACAAAACTTTTATAAACTAAGTTAGATAAATTCGATTTGAAAAAATTAAATTTAAAAAATAAAATCAATTAAAAATATTATCATATCTTTCTTCTCGATCAACAATCTATAATCTTGTTGCCTTGTCCGTAGTCCTAAGTGAGATGATGAAACACACTGCATGTCATTCATAAAACAAAATCTAATTATTGTCATATTATAAAAAATATATATTCTAAACTTAGTTTATTATTTATTAGTACCTCTGAATAAGTGGAAATTAGAATGGGGTCGGATTTTAGGCATCGGGCGTAAAAATAACATTCAAAACCAAGCCCACGACTACAACAACAAAAGACACCCTCTAATGCCATGTTTGTATGGGTCGACGGTTTTGTATAGCTCCCTAAACAGAAATGTCAAGATTGTCGCTCCCCAACTCATATTCTAAATTCCTCAAAACTGCGTAAACGAGGCAACCACATCAAATGCTCTTTGTTGCAGGATTTTTTTGGCATCAAGATCCCCCCCAATAACTCGTAGAAGATGGACACGAGCAAACCGTCGCAAAAACAATAAATACCGATATGAAATTATTTTCAATAAAATAAATATCAAATAAATAATCATAAATAATAAAAATTATATTAACCTTCTTTGTTTCTTCACAAGCATTCGAGGTAGGTCTGTAAAATTATTATCCAAAAAAATTATAAAATTTTTACCACCATCAAACTTGTCTGGAACCATTCCGAGCAAATCAGCACACACGGCGGGCCAGTCTTATTCAGCAACACCGATTCTAACCTCGTTGTTAACAAGCAGAACAAGATGCAATGGAACATCTTGCAACGTAATAGTAACCTCACCACACGAAAGATGAAATGTGTGTGTCTTTGTGATATGCTCCAACTCTCCAAATGATATTGTTGAGAGAAGCTTTGATTGTCCCGACCGTGAATGCAAGCAAGCCTTGTAATCCGTATGTCTTGAAGAAGGAATGTTGAAGGAAAGATGGTGTATAGTAGGGTGTGGAATACTTTAAGAGTGTGTATGAAAGGAAATGAAGAAATGAATGGATGGTAAGTGTTTAAGGGACGACTCGGTTATGGTGATGAAAATGGTGAAGGAAAATGATGGAATAAAATGGAAAAAGGGATAGTATTCAAAGGATTCAAAAGAAGAATCTATGCTATAAGAGCATAGACCCAATTTTTTGGAGAATGACTTTGAGGGTGGTAAATGACTTAGACTCGTTGGTTATAGAGAACCAAGAACTTGAAGTATGGTGGAAAGGAAGTGACGCCACAAGCAATGAAGCTTGATAAGTTGGATAGTTCTAAAAAGAACAAGTTTGAGAGATAAACTCACAAAATGTAATTTTATATATTTAAAAGATGTGATTACAAATGAAAATTGATCCTTTATTTATAGTTTCTACGGGGCAAATACTCGTAGCTCGGAGTTTAGAGCGAAAGGGGAAAATACACGTAGCTCAAAGTTTTGTGGGACAAAAGAGGCAAATACTCATAGCTCTAGATTTGGATACCCAATTTGCTCGTGACCGTGTAGGAAGAGCAAAGTTATTTGGATATCCAATTTGCTTGTGACCGTGTAGGGAGAGCAAAGTTATTTGAAACGCATTCAATACCGTTTCGGAAGAATGGGTTGTTTGAAGACATGATTTGTCTATTACCATTTCGGAAGGATATCTCAACACCACCTAGTTTGCTTGTGACCGTGTAGGGAAAGCAAAGTTATATGGATTCATTTAATGCCACTCCAGAAGAATGAATCGTTTGAAGTCATAGTTTGTCTGTTGCCACTTCGGAGAGACCTACCAGCACCACTCAATTGTTTTTGCTGCTCGAGGAAAATAAGCCGGTTGGATTTGCTTGCTGGCGCTCCGGAAGAGCAAATCGTCCGACAGGAAAGTAGGACAAAATTAGTGTTTATGGTCTTTGCTTTTTTCTTGTTCCACAAGTATAAGCAAAGAGGGGCAGTTGTAATCACTAATTTTGTCTGATTTTATTTTTGTACTCAACTTAGTCGAATGCTCACCCCAATTTCATAGTGTAGAGCTTCTGCCAATGCCGAAAAAGGTAAATAATTAAGTTGAATGGATAATATAACATAATCCAGGATTATAAAAAATTATACAACCTTTTATATTTGGCATAATGCCAAAAATGCCCTTAACATTTGATTGGATGGTCATTTTGCCTCATTTTGGGTCAAAATGGCCTCTATACGGATGAAAAAATTAGTCAACTGACGATAAACAACTTAAAATGACATGACAAACCTTGAGAGTTAAATTGGTTCAAAAAAATATGTGCCAAAATGACAATTCAGTCTAACGTTAGGGGCATTGTTTGGCTTTATACCTTTATATTTAAATTATAAAACCTAAAACTTAAATCCTCTACACCTTAAATCTTAAATCCTAAACTCTAAATTTAAACTATAACTTCTAAATTATAAACCATGTAATATAAACTTCTAAATTCTAAATCCTAAACACATAAAAATTGACAAGCTAGGGTAGATGTATTAAAGTATTTTTCATGTAAGCTAATAATCTTTTATTAGTATTACGGAGACAAAATAACAATTCAAAAGAAAAGAATTACCAAGAAGGAAGCACGTAAATGTTGTAGTGGTAAAAGCTTATCACGGAGTATAACAGAGGCCAAAGCCATGCAAAGTTAAGTAGCCTACATGTCATTGTTAATGGCTAGCTCTTGCTCCTCGTAGGATGTGCTAAGGGGGGAGTTTGAATTATTCGAATCGAGTTATTCAAATTATTCTTATCAAGTCAAATTATTTAAATTTAAATAAATATGGAAGAATAAAGATGAACAATTTAATTAATCAATTAGATATATTTGCTCATTTTTACAAAATAAAATTAGAATTTAAGCTAAATAACCCTTTCATCATTTTTATCTTCAGTCCCTCTCATCATACGATTATTTTTTATTTAAATAAACGAAGCTTTTTTTACAAGAATACTGACATTTATTCATTAAATAAACAAAGTTGGTGCATTATCTACGTGTTAAGTGTTGAAATCCCCTATCCCAAAATAAAAATGAAAATGAATAAACCTAAATATAAAAGGTTGATAATTTCAATGCACGAAGTGTTATCGGGTAACTCTAAATGCGGCAAGTTTAGGGTGCGGCAAATAAAATTATAATGCATCTCAGAAAATGATTCAGCAGAGAAAGAGAATATCAACTATCGATGCTAAATCCCGATCTTCCATAATTACAATGAACTTTTCTTTCAAGAAACATAATTAATGTAAATATATGAGAAAAAATTCATATTTAAAATAATTTTATAAATTTCATTTAGCTCGAAAAAATATAAATAAAATTTAAGTTTTAAAATATAATTTTATAGCGTTTGTCGAGCAACGACAAGCACCGATGAGCACTGATAGATTATTTTATAAAATTTTTAAATTTAAAGTACTTAATGTGTAATTATAATTTTTTAAAAAAATTAAAAGTGTAATTTAATTAAAGTGTTTTTTAGTTTTAAATTTATTAATCAAAATAAACTATTTCAAATCAAAAAATTTAAATTTTTTTGTTTTAAAATTAACCCAATTGCCGCCGCACTTACCGCCAACTGACGCTGTCGCCGATAACATTTGTATTGCCATCGCCGACAGCCACCGTCAGTCTGATTGAATATTCATTAACAAAATATATCGTTAACTTTTTCGGGCACGTCGTACTCATATAGATGAAATAATGTATGTTTTGGAAGTCATTTAATTATTTTTGCCATTTATGGGTCGTGCTAGAAAATTGACAATTCGCTCATCATTTTGAACACATTTAATCACCGGAATTGACATTCCAAATGTTGGGTGCACTTAGTTACATGATGACGAGAGAGCTGTTGACGACTACTGTCGGCGACGACGGCGGCAAAAGTTGTCGGCGGCAACAGTTGGTGGTTGGTGCGGCGACAATTGGATTAATTTTAAAGAAAAAAAACTTAAATTTTTTTGATTTGGGATAGTTTATTTTGATTAATAATATTTAAAATAAATTTAAAACTAAAAAAAATATTTTAATTAAATTACACTTTTAATTTAAAAAAATTATAATTACGTATAAAGTACTTTGGATTTAAAAATTTTATAAAATAATTTATCAGTGCTCATCGGTGCTCGTCAATAGTAGTGCTCATCGTTGCTAGTCGAGCGTAGAAGAACTATCCTTAATGTAAATATATGGCGAGAAAAAAATCATATTTAAAATAATTTTATAAATTTAATTTGACTCGAAAAAATTTAAATAAAATTTGAATTTTAAAATAAAAGTTTTAATAACTCAAAATTTCATATATATATATATATATATATATATATATATATATCACGTATAAAAAATATTAAGAGATATGTGTATTGTGTATATTGTTATATAAAGTTGTTTAAACTGAAATTAATTAGTACTATAACTTTATAAATATTTATAATTAAATTTGAACACTCACCCCGAAAAATAATTTAATAAAATTTAAATTATAAAATAAGACATTTCAACTCCACTAACTCAATTTTTTTACTCGACTCAAATAAATGTTTTATCTCAAATAAAGAAAAATGGCTTTCTCTCTCAGATTCCAATGGAAAACCAGCAGCTTCATGTCCACAGTCCACCCGGATGGTGAAATTTCATGTCTCGTGATAAAAAAAAAATAATAATAATAACACCATGAGGCTCAAGTTTTTCGAACTTTGGGCTCGGTGAGATATGGATGTCAAACAAACTTGAGCCTGGATCTACAATTGTGTGATCTTCTTTTTTATCACAAAAAATCTTGAGCTATATGTAGTGTGTGGGGTGCAGTGGTGTGCAAAACTTTAGTCGATCAAAAAAATTTAAAATAAAGTTTGAGTTATAAAATGTAAATTCAAATAAGTAAAAAATTTTAATAATTAATTGATAATTTTTAAGTTCGAATTGAGTCTGTCAAATTTGCATGATATATTTTGTATATCAGTAGTATTACATGTGAAAATGTGAAGAAATATATATGTATGTCGTATATAGATGTAGAAAATCATTTATATTGGAACTAATATATATTATAAATAATTACAATAAAATTTGTACAAAAACTCGATTCGATTCGAAAAATTTTCAAATAAAATTTGAATCATAAAATAAGACTTGTAAACTCGAATAACTCAATTTTTTAACTTGAATGATCAAACGCCCAGGCCTACTGGGGTGGACCCATACCCACCCTGAATTTTTCAAAATTCACATATCTACCTTTTATTTTCTTAATTTTTATGAATTAAACCTTAAACTTTTGTAATATTTATGATTTGTGTCTACCCTAAAATTTTGAAAATTTATATGCGCCCACACTCAAATATATTTCTGAATATGTCACGTACCAGGAAAATACAAATGAATTGATTGAAGTAGAGATTATTGAAGGAATGCCTAGTGCAAGAAAAGCTATCCTAGTTCAAACAACTCTGGCTCGTACGAAGCTCATCCAACACGAGCTGAGGATTGGAAAATTGAAAATAGAGATTATCATCAATCACTTATAGATAACTAGGGTTGATGTTTTTGCTTATACAACAAATGTTTGTGTTGTCTATTGTAGTATACAAATGTTTTTTTTTTATTATTTTGCACTTTGGTGAAATACGAACTTGTATAATTTGGATCGAAATTGTTGCCTACACAAACTCGTATTTCACCAAAACACAATCTAAATTAAAACTCGATCATAATTCCGATCCAAACTACACAAGTTCGTATTTTAAGGGCCTTGGATTAAAGAAGTGTCAATATTTGGTTCATCAAAAGCAGTATTACATCATTCAATCCAGACATCATCATTCTTAAACTATAATCCAATATTTATAACAAGAGTTGCAACAACTGTAAGTTGAAACTTGATCAACTTTTGGATATTTTTCATGTAAAATATGAGCTAAGCATAACTGAAATTGGAAGTGCCACTTAGACTAGAAAATCTCGTGTTCTATATTCCGGCTTGCATTATAAATATGCAAATAACTATAATGGATTGATGGAAATATAGCTTATGTTGATTGCACTTGTGGCTAGTATCAATTGGTATCGGCTTTATCAAGTTGATAGCTTTTCCAATGACACATACATATTCGAAACAATCTTTACGATTTTGAAGATTATGGAATCAAATTGAGTTTACTCACCTGAATACAAAATTCATGAAGAAGATGAACTCAAATTTGTAGCATTGATGTCAAGTCAAGAAACCATTGACAAAAAGAAGGGATATCATCTGATTTATCAACTATCAGCAAAAGCCGAATTCGTCGACTAAATCAGCGGTGTAGTGGTAAAAGACTTGCGTCGTCTACCAACACCTAAACCCGAATTCAAAACAAAGAGTCAATTCCAAACAAAACATGCTTACAAAACAAAGGCCCTCTTTAAGTTCATAAAAATAAATCAATCCTAGAGATACATTCCATATATCAATCAATCTTACCGATTCTTTGTCTTTTCTTTTCCTTTTGGAACCCCACATCACCTTGTATTTTGGGGAATCCAAAATCACCACCGTCCGACTCTCACAGACCGATGATAGATCTTGGCATTACAAGTTCCGGCTTGCAACTCGCATATCGATCACGTCAGGGCTTGTGGATCTTGAAGCCGAAAACTCTAGGGATGTAGTTTTGAGTTGGCTTTTGAGGCTTCAGGTGCCCATATGTCATCAGGAATAGATGTGGAAATGTTGTACCGAAATAAGCTCCATCGATATCTTTGGCAATGTCAAGAAAATTAAGCAGTAAAACAAAGTAATGCAACCAAAATCTGGTAATAGGAAATAGGAAGAAACTAAAAATGACGAGCAAATGTTTGTTTCCATCCGCACAAATGACAAGAAAACACAAGACTTCTTACACCGATATCACAAAAACAGGTAATTTAGTTCTCAAAACCAGTAAAATTGTAATTATCAAAACAAGAAAGAAAATGCCATATGTGAAATGAACGAAAAAGGATACTGCCTTGATACTTGGATCGGGGATAATATATATCTTCACATTTTGGGCAGTAGATTTTCACGGTACTCGAGCGAGGAATATCTGACTGACCAACTGGAAGACAAGGTTGTCCAGTGCAACAAACTCTCGGGCATCTTCCAAAGTCGTAGCTTTTGTACTTCTCCAACTGAAATACGAGTTTCAAAGTAGAACTTTGTAAGCAAGATATGAAGAAGCCAACAGAAAGCAAAAAATAGCAAGAAAATGACAGCGATTTACCATAGCAGATATTCCCTTGGTAGTTAATATGTAACGGACATGTATAAGACCATACAACATCTCAGCTGCTGATTCAACCATTTCATTTTGTTCTTCAGTGAACATATCACCTATAATGCCCAAAAGACATCTACTCAGTAGTAAGAACCAAAGTAAAATGATGGCTGTTGAGTATCAAGAAACGAAAGGAGCCATACATTCAAAAATTGAAAAAGAGAAAAACATTGAAATGCGCAGGCACAACAAACAGACACAAATGACAGTGAAGATGCTAAACAACATTAAAAACATGAGAAGAAAGATAAGATTACTGCTATGTATTCTGAAGTCTAAACCCCAAAGAATGCTAATCAAACCCAACTCACTGGAAAATGAAGGTAAAATAACTGAAACAATCTAGTAAACACTGACCTAAATTTTGGAAAGCATAGCATCTCCTTTACCATGAGAAACTATCAAATCTTCCAAAATTTAGGCAATCCGAGTCATGGAATGCTTACCATGAGAAGACTCAATGTCCAAAATTAAATCAAGTGCGTAGTCATAATATGGAACTTGATGGCTCAAGCCACAAAGATTAAAGTCATCTTGGATGTAATCATCATCAACTTCACAGAAAAACTCATTTCCTCGCAAATTGCAAAACCATGAGATCCAAGATGTGTCATCTCCGTCGGAACCGCTAACATCCGATTCTTCACTGTCAGTTTCAGATTCCACTGCAACCAAAGTAATTACTTTCTTATCAATCATGATTGATGATCTTAATAGTATCTGTAGTTTCTCAAATAAAAACATAACAAGAAGGAAAACGGTAATTTATAACTATAACGAGCTTCAAAAAAATTGCTGATACTAAGATTTAAGTTACAAACCCTAAACTAGTTTCCGAGGTTATAGACTTCAGACTTTGTAATAAAAAGTACAGGGGAAAAAGGCTACGGATGGCATTCGGATATTTGCAGTTACCCACTTGCTTTTTGTGAATCCATATAACATTCGAATTCTAATATTCTAATTACAATCCGCGACGAATTCGGAGTGGATGCAAATATTAACCTTTGAACATTCATTATCTGAATCCACTTTAAATTTTAAAGATTGTATTTTGAACTTTTTAGACTTGCTAAATGAAGATTTTTAGCTTAATATAATCAACCAGGATAAACAGGTTTCAATTTTCAAGCAGATTTACAGATTCGAATTAGGGTTTTTGTAGAAATTGATAAATACTGGCTGCCATCATAAACAACCTAATTTTGGCTTCGACAATTCAAGTTAAACACTTTTCACAAGCAAATACACAAACCGATCAGCTCAGAGATTCCGAAAAACACCTAATATCCCAGATCCTGCTTAAATGAAATTAACTCGACAAAAAAAAGACAAGCCAATATCAACGTATCAAAAAGAAATAAAAGCAACCGATAATATAAGCAACTAACCATCGGAACATCGGGCTTTGGAGAGAGGTGAAGATCGCGAATCGCGATGATCGAGCTGAGGTTTACCGGTGGAAGTTGAAGGGACGGAGAATCTTTCCTTCTCTTTGCTGTTGTTCAGTCCCCTCGAAGTGGACGGTGATAACTTCTCTAGATGCTTGTCCAGCGCATCGTTTATGCGCTTCCGATCGAACGGTCCTCCCATTAGCCCCGATTTCGATGACCTTCCCCGACCTCTATACATGGATTCTTATTTCAAAGCTCCCAAATTTCAAAAGCTTCGGTTTTGATTTTTTTTTCAAAGTTGATTGGACGAGCAGAAATTCAAGCCTTTTTTGAACAAGAAGGTAACCCTAGGATTAGGAATAAGGGTGTTGTGCAAGTTGAGGATGATACGACGGCGTTTCAACGAACTCCTCCTCCTATTGTTTTCTTCTTATGGCGGCTGGTGGCTTCACTTGCTGCTCTGCTCTGCTCTGCTCTTCTCTTCTCTTCTCGGGAGATTCTTTTTTCCTTGGATTCCAGTTATAGGAGGAAAATTAATGGGTCAAATTCCGTAACTAGTCCCTTAAGTTATGTATTTAGTTTTTATATTCTAATTTAATCAATTTTAGTCTTGTCCCTTTTTTATTTTGAAATTTTAACCAGATAATGCAGTGACAATATGTTAAATTGTAGGATTTATTAAAGAAAAATTAGATAATATTTTTTGATAATATTTTTTTAGGTAATTTGGGTTTAAACAGTTTTGTCTACAAGGTGTACGTGAGTTTTATTTGGAGCTAAAATATAAATCATATACTACTATGAGATCTAATAATGTCCGACAAGAGTGGCAAGAGGAGCAGCACGAGCCACCGCTCAGGGCCCTACGTTGTAGTTTCATAATAAAACAATGAAAAATGGTGTGTTTGATAAATTTTAATGCCTTCATAGTTTCGCAGATTCTTCAAGTGACAATCTAGTAGGTTAGTTGTTGCCCTTATTTTTTTAATTATATTTATGGTGTTTTCTTAACAAAATAATAAAAATAATACGTTTGATAAATTTTAATCATATTTCTATAGTTTATTAATGAATTATTAAATTAATTGTTCAAAGTAGTGAAACATATTTTAGCTCTATATGACTCATTTTTTTAGTTTTCGTTTAGGTCCCAAAATATTTGAGATGAGAGACGACTCTTTTTTATATAAATCTTAAATCTAATTCTAATCTTACCTAAAGGGGAAAGGAAGGGAAATCTAAGAGAATGAAGGGGAGTGTTCCTAGTGGGTCTAAAACTTATGACCTAAAAAAATATGAGGAACAAAAATGAGTAGCTTGGCCAACCGGCCAAATATACTTGTTCCTGAAATGACTCTTATTAAGAAAACATAAAGAATATAAAAAATTATCGAATTAGAGAAAAAGGAACTAAACCTACTACTTATAAAAAAAATACATAGACTACTAGTTAAATTTGACTTAGCACAGTTTATTGTTATTGTTTTGGCCAAGACTAAAATATTGGAAACCGAAAAAGTTAAAAGTATTAAAATTATTAAATTAGAATATAAATATTAAATTAATTAATAGAAGAATTTGACCAAATATACATAGGTTGTTAAAAATGATTATTTGCTTTTAAAAGAAAAAGGTTTGACATTGGTCACTTTAAAAATTTAAGGTAATGATAAAATTTCATTTTGCCCCTAAATGATAAGATGTTATTGGCTTCCTTGGTTGAATATTGTTGTTGGAAATTTTTTTTTAAATGTATTGTAATCCTAAGATTATTTTTAAATCTATCGTAATCTCTATAGTAAATATGAAGTCGGATTGTTTTCCTTTCATCTTTAAATAGTGTTTGAATTTTTTCATTAAAAAATTAAAGTTGGATTATTTTGTTTCCGTCTTGAAACAGTGATGACTGATGAGAGCAAAGCATGGCAAGGTGGCAGCGAGTAAGAAATCCTACTTCATTTTTCTTTAATTTTTTAATAGAAAAAATAGTGTATTGTTTGTAGACAGTGTGTATTCAATCTGTCTTTAAATTCACTATTCAAACTGTATTAAGTTTGAAAATAATTTGGTAAAATAATTTGGTTAGTACTATGCATTGATTTTTTTTTTCAATTACAATATTAAGCCAATGTCTCCGATTTTACTCTAACCTGTTAAATTTTAACAACGATAATGTTCCCATGATAACAGTTGGCCTCAACATGCATTCAAATTATGTCACAAATATAAACTAACAAGTGTACTAGTGAAAAAGCTGATGATGTTTGTAACACTCGAGTTTAAGGGTCGGGTGAAAATAATATTTTAATATTATTTCGTGTTCGATTTTGTAATTTAAATAATAAAATATTTTTATGGGCCTCGGAATTTCAAAATGTTTAAGGCTATGTTGGGCATATCTCTTAAGTCCAAATCCATGGGCTTTAAGAGATGTGAGTTTGGCCATTCATTAATGGCATTTTAGTAAATAGTTGGTCTTCCAACTAAAACTCATTTTTTTATTTTAATTCCTTACTATTCAAATAAACAAAAATCTCATCTTCTTCCCCAAACTTCAAAACCAACGACAACCCCTCCCTCTTCCATGGTTTTCACTATTCCATCTCATTTCTCCCTCATTTTGGCTCGGTTTTGAAAGGTAAACACATACTCATCTTGCTATCATCTTCCTCTACTTGAAAATACAAATAGATTTCATTTTCATCAATGTTATAGAATTTGGGTTTTTGGAAGATTAGAATAAAAATGACATCTTTATTGTTTTTAACTTGAGATTTTGATTTAATATTGTTAGATATGATGTTTATGAACCAAATGGTCCAACATATATAATTTTTAAAGTGTTTTATATGAATTCTCGAATTTGGGTTTTGGTGGGGTTTTAGGAGGGTTTTTAGATGAGTTTTGGGTATGGTTTGTGTTGGATTTTGAGGGTTGATGTTAGGGTAATAGTTGGGGGTTGTTTTGGAAGCATTTGGAAGTGTTAAATGTGTTGAAATCACAAGTTTTGGGTTGGGTATAAGGGCTGCTCGGGTTTGGTGATTTTGAGGATTGTTCATGGCTTGAATTATTGTGTTTGTTGCTTGAATGGTGTTCCGGGTTTGCTATATTAATTGGTGATTTGATTTGAGGTTGTTTTGATTGTGTTGAGGTGATTAGAAGCGAGATTTTGTGTTGGTGAAGCCTCAGGAACAAATCTGGAATCGTTGGAAGCTTGATCGGCCAGTATGGTTGAGCTTGGAATTGTTGGTGAGTGGTTAAATATTTTTAAATGGTTTTCAAGTGTTGGTTCAAGCATGCGGACTAGGTTGGGATGGGTAGACCCACATAGAGTTGGGATTAGAGTGGTAGCCTAATCCCAAGCTTTAGTTAGAGACCTTGGTTGATCTTTAAAGTGTTGATTTATGCCTCGTGTTTAATCGTGTTTATGGTGGATATGTATATGTTGTTATACATGTGTGTTGAGGCATGGCTTAATGTATTGTTATATGCATGTTGATGATAAATATGATGGGGTTATACATATGCATGAATTACGATGCGATATTTGTAATAATGATATACATGTAGTGTTAACATGTGAAATGAGATTATGAGGTGATTGTATGATCCGAGGATCATGGTGAGTACATGCTAGGCATGGAAATGTGGTTTGTGCATGACAGTAAGTCATGGTGAGTACGTGCTAAGCACGGAAGTTTTTATGAAATGATATTGTGAAAGATTAATGAAATGTGTAGTATTGGCACTAGTATGCTTGGGTACAAATGATCGATCATTAGGATGTTTAGTGCGCACACGTGAGTCAAAATGCGCGCGTGGTCTTGATGATGGTAGTCATCAAGATGGAGTACGGGTTCGCCCGGAAATCTTCTTATATATATATATATTAGTCGGTGATGAGTGGAATCCCATCGACGGGCGTGAGGACGAGTGGAATCCCCTCCGCGTGAAATGAGGCGTGAGGATGAGTGGAATCCACTCTGCGTGAACGGTGATGAGTGTAATCCCACCGTCAGGTAATGGTTGTATTGTTGGATGTGAGTTCCAACGGTTATCCGCGTATTCGAGTCATAGCTAGGTGCCAATACGGATTGTGAATTATGTTGCTCATATGTTGGTTATATGTGTTTCTATATGTTGAGGTTATGGACTTGTTGAGCATGACATGATTTTGATAATATGTTCATGCATCAAGATTATTTTGGCTCTTGCGGATCGGAGGTAAGATCATGCATTTTATCTTGGTTGTTGCTCGTGCTTGGACCCTGCATTGTTGAAGGTTTGTTTTATGAGCTTACCCTCACTAAGCTTTTATGCTTACGCTCCCTTTTTGTTCGACAATACAGATCAGTAGCTTGTGGGTGGCAAAGGCAAGGAAAAGTCTCCAAGTGTTGCTTATGGTTAGCTCAAGTATGAATTTTAAATTCGTAGATTGTAATAGTCAAGCAATGAGATAGATGTTGCGATTTGAGTTTTGAAGTATGTTGATGTTGGTTTAGTTTAAAAGCATGTTAGACTCTTCTTTATCATGTTGTTGGTTCGGCTTTTGGATGCCATGTTTGGATTGTAAACCATGTTAAGCTTGCCTATCTTAAATGCTTAAGTGCATGATTTTGTGAAGCATGAACCTTAAGTTTTATGTATGAAGCATGTGTTGGATGTTGTTGATTCTTTAATGGATGGTTCTTATATGCTTGTGGTGTGTTGAGCATGTTGGTAGATGTTTGGTTTTGCCTTATGGTTTATGTTAGTGTGTTGTGTGGGGTCTTAGTGGTGTTTTTGGGACAGCCTTGTACCAAAAACCAGCTAAAACCAATCTGCAGACAGAGGGCGTTTCGAAACGGCCGGCCCCGTTTCAATACAATCCCTTTGTTTTTGGCCAGGCGTTTCGATACGCCTAGGGGTCGTTCCGATACATTTTTGCTACTGGAAATCTGAGAATTTGGCGATAAATTAACGTATCGAAACAGGCTTTAGCGTTTCGAAATGACCTTCATCTCGTTGACCACGAGAAGTTGATCGTTGGGGTCATTTCGATACGGGTCACTCCTGTTTCGAAACGGTCTCATCAGGTTGACCTTGGCCTGTTGACCAAGTCAAGGCGTATCGAAACACCCTAAGGGCGTTTCGATGCGGCCTGCTGTAAAGGACTAAAATGGGTTGTTTTAAAGTGTTGTTTTGGATGGTCGTTGTTATTGATTGTGTTTCCGTTGTCGTGTTTCACATAGGGACTTAATGATGCCTATAGACAAGATAAGTTAAAAGAAATTTTCTAGGGTTGCTAACCGAGGTGGAACCTTAACGGGTTTCACATCGGTTTTCCCCGTGTAGCCTTCTCGGACCGGTCAAACGTTCAGACCGAGACGAGGGGGGTTACATTTT
Organism: Hibiscus tridactylites; assembly: GCA_958450335.1. NCBI lineage: Eukaryota > Viridiplantae > Streptophyta > Magnoliopsida > Malvales > Malvaceae > Hibiscus > Hibiscus tridactylites. Next base: position 18,514,118 of record OY288273.1, on the reverse strand, counting down.
TTGGTATCAGAGCCTAAGGTTTCTGAGACCTTGGGCATGTAAGTGAGGTAAGTTTAGTTCTTATATTAAATTGCACGGTGTTTGCTTGCCATATAAGCATGATCCTTGTTATTCGTGCATGTTGTGATGTGTGATTGTTTGATCGTGAATGTATGTTGTTTGATCGTACGTGTATGTTGCTTGAAGTATGTTTAGTAGAGTCCCATTGCTTCTATTACATCGAAAAAATGATTTTTTTTAAGTGAGGGAAATCATACTTGAGCCACTTGGACCTTTCATTTGCTAACCCAATTTGTATGTTAAATTGTTGATTGATTTATTGCTTTTAGTAAGTTTGAGGCCAGAGTGTGGGTCGTGAATCAGTAAGTGGAAGTTGTGGTTTCTGAAAATGTGGATGGTGTTGAGGAAGTTCTTTGCTGTAGTTAGGGGAGTATGGTTGTACCGGAGCTAAGGTACCATTGGTTTGTTTGAGTCAGGATGTATGTGGGTTGATTCTCGTTGGTGAGGGACGATGTGATCATTTCTGGTATTAGTTGGTAAAAAGAAGCGAGACCTTTGAGTGAAGTTCAGAGTGATATCGATGTTATAGTAGATAAGCCCTTGGTACAGTTTTGAGTTTATTTCCTTTTGATTGATTCTTAATCTGTACTTCTGTATGTTGTTAGCAAGCATGCAAAGTTTGAATGTGCCCGATGAGGTGTTAGAGGTAGGTGTGAGCACCTTAGTTCTTTAGGCGAGATCAAGGTAAGGGTCTCGTATGAGTAATATGAAATTTAGAAATGTTAGTTGGTGATCGTTGGGATTCAGCCAATGGTTTTAATACAAGATAGCCGATTAGTATCCGTGAGTGGGAATCGATTTGTGCGATTAGGCCAGTGTGCATCTGAGTTGTCTTCCAGCGAGAAGGAGAGATGAAGTCACTTCCGATACAGTTGAGCCGAGAGGGAAGTCTTGAGCTTTAACTTCATATTGTTTGGTAGTGGGATGTTTCGGGTCGTCAGAACTGATGTTATAGAACAAGTTCCAGCATGATAGTTTGTGTCTAATCAGAATTGAATTTTGAGGTTTCGAGATGCTCTAAGAACGGTTTAGAAGAGTTGGATTTTGTTGAAGAATCAGCCTGAAAACAAAAGGGCCGAAGACTAACAGCTATGTACTTGTGAAGTTGCAATTTCTGCGGATTCGTCCGTTTGTGTGAGCATGAAAAGAAATTAGATATACTTGTTGAGATCTTAGACGTAGGGACGCATGTGACTAGACTTTTTTATGAGATAGTGGTGGCCAGAAAAATGTACATAAAATGTTTGTTGATGGTTCAGGGATACGTGATCCTAGTAGATGTGAAGTAATTGTCTTTTTACGGTTTCGATGTAGCAGTTGGCGTGGTTCGGCTCGTAGAACACAAAGCTAGGGTATACGTTGAGACAAAGAGAGAGTTGCCTTGAAGTTACAGATTTCTGTGAGGCTGTAGTGGTAGATGAGGATGTGAACTTCTTATCAAATGTTGTTCCAACTTTAGAGGTCAAAGATTGATTGAACTTAGTTGACAGGCTTGCCTAGAAAATGTGATGGATTTGATTTTTGAATGAAGATTAGACCACAGAATGTTAGAATAGTTTGTGTTTTCCTAGAAGTGTTTACAAGAATTACCCGGTTTGTCTCCTGACAAAGAAGAAGAGTTTGTTATTGAGACCGTCTCCGAGTTTGCTCCTGTTTGATTGCTCTGTATCTTATGATTCCCGACAGAATTGAGAGTGTTGAAGAATCAACTACGAGATTTGTTAGACCGTAGATTCATTAGGCCTAGTACATCATCTTAGAGTGTGACAGTGCAATTTGTGAAAAGGAGTGAAGACAACACGAGAATGTGTTTAGATTACAGACAGTTGAAATAATTGACAGTGAATAATTAGTATCTATTTTTGAGTGTCAGTGGTTTGTTGATCAGTTAGGGTGTGCCCCAGTCTTTTCGAAGATTAATTTGAGATCCGATCACTACCAGTTGGAGGTGAGAGAAGTTGATGTACCGAAGACAGTTTTTGGGGCAAGTTATGATCACTTGGAGTTCTGAGTTATGCCGCTTTGTTTGACTAGTGTGTTAGTTACTTTTATAGAGATGTTGAGCAGAATATTTTCTGAATTCCTTGATCAGTTGTAGTAGTCCTCATAGATGATACATGAATATGTTCACGTACCGAAGAAGACTATGACAAGCTTTAGAGTTAGTGTTGTAGATCCTATTAGAGGATCAGTTGTATACCGGGTTGAACAAATGTGAACTCCGAGTCAAGGAAGATGTTCTCCTAGGACTTGTAGATCAGCCAAGTGTATTAGAGTAAGTCCTAAGTAGGCAGAAGAATATGTGAGTTGGAAGAAATTGAAGACTGTGACAGGTATCTATAGTTCCTAGGTCTAGCATTGTTACTATCAGAAGTTTGTAAATAGTCTTTCGAAGATAGCTGCTCCGTTGACAAGTTGCTATAGAAGAATATTCAATTGTGTGGTCAGATGCGAGACAACGAGCCCTTGAGAAACTGAAAGAAACTTTGAAGAGAGCTTCGACCTTGATCCAGCCAATGTTAGAGAAAGAATTTGTGAACCATAGTGATGTGTTACATGTAGAGTTAGGTTGTGTGCTTATGCAAGACAGAAGATTGTGGCTTATTCATCGAGATAGTTAAAAGACCTTGAAAAGAATAATCTAACACAAGACATAGAGTTAATTACAGTTGTAATTGCTTCAAAGACTTGGAGACAAAGCATGTATAGTAAGAAATGCACAGTATGTACATTTATCATCCGGACTTGAAATATTTGACGACTTATGAAAGGTTGAAACTTGAATAGCATAAGTTGTTAGAATTGCTTGAAAACCGTAATATCAAGATTGAGTATCATCCGAAGAGAGTTAACGTAGTGACCGATGTTCCGAGTTATGTTGTTGATAGATTAGTAGTAGAGTTGCGAGTTGTGTTTGCTGGATTCAGTTTACCAAATGATAGTAGTTTCGTGGCCGAGCTCCAAGTAAAATCTACTTTGAGTCAGAATACTTAAAGAGAAGCAGTTGCGAGACAGGTTCTTGGCACCTCACGTGCAAGACATAGTGGAAGGAAGACCTACAGAATACAGTTACAGAGATGAGAGAGAGTTTTGCATTTCAGAGATAGAATAGTTGTGCCGATTGACATAGGGTTTTGAGACAAATTGTTTTGGCCGAAGCACACGACAATTCATTTGTAGTGCATCAGAGTAGTATGAAGACATATTGTGGGTTGAAGATGAGTACTTCTGGATTGAGTTGATGGATGATGTGGTTCAGCATGAGAGTAAGTGTATAGTTTGCTTGTGTGCCAAGACCAAGCATCAGTTTTCTTCTAGTTTGTTACATCCATGGAGGGTTCTTAATGAAAGTGGGTAATAGAGATTCGAGATCCCAACTAGATTTTTGAAGACGTCTGCATAGTGTTTGGTTACATGTTGAAGTCAGATGATCAGTCAGAGAAGGTTGTGGGTCAAGTGTTCAAACAGTGCTGTATGGGATTGTGAATCGGGCTAGTTCTATTGTTTATTTGTTGCGGTTACCACCAGAGTTAGAAAGGGGTTTGTGATGTGTTTTGTGTATCTTGGATTCGGGAATATGAGTCAGATCTGTTCTGTGCTATGCTTGTAGAAGAGATTGAGTTGAGTTTAAAAATTGACATGCCTTGAAGGAATCGTTGAGATCTTAGCATTAGATATCTATTGTTGTGTGGTAAGCCTACCGAGATTGGTTAGTGTGTTGTGGTGAGAAGGAAAGTGGTTAAGAGCAGATTTCGTGGTAATTCATGTCCGATAAATTTCAGGGACGAAATTTCCTTAAGTGAAGAAGAGTTGTAACACCCGGGTTTCAGGGTCGGGTGAAAATAATATTTTAATATTATTTCAGGTTCGATTTTGCAATTTAAATAATAAAATATTTTTATGGGCCTCGGGATTTCAAAATGTTTAAGGCTATGTTGGGCCTATCTCTTAAGTCCAAATCCATGGGCTTTAAGAGATGTGAGTTTGGCCATTCATTAATGGCATTTTAGTAAATAGTTGGTCTTCCAACTAAAACCCATTTTTTATTTTAATTCCTTACTATTCAAAAAAACAAAAATCTCATCTTCTTCCCCAAACTTCAAAACCAACGACAACCCCTCCCTCTTCCATGGTTTTCACTATTCCATCTGCTTTCTCCCTCATTTTGGCTCGGTTTTGAAAGGTAAACACATCCCCATCTTGCTATCATCTTCCTCTACTTGAAAGTACAAATAGATTTCATTTTCATCAATGTTTTAGAATTTGGGTTTTTGGAATATTAGAATAAAAATGACATCTTTATTGTTTTTAACTTGAGATTTTGATTTAATATTGTTAGATATGATGTTTATGAACCAAATGGTCCAACATATATAATTTTTAAAGTGTTTTATATGAATTCCCGAATTTGGGTTTTGGTTGGGTTTTAGGAGGGTTTTTAGATGAGTTTTGGGTATGGTTTGTGTTGGAATTTGAGGGTTGATGTTAGGGTAATAGTTGGGGGTTGTTTTGGAAGCATTTGAAAGTGTTAAATGTGTTGAAATCACAAGTTTTGGGCTGGGTATAAGGGCTGCTTGGGTTTGGTGATTTTGGGGATTGTTCATGGCTTGAATTATTGTGTTTGTTGCTTGAATGGTGTTCCGAGTTTGCTACATTAATTGGTGATTTGATTTGAGGTTGTTTTGATTGTGTTGAGGTGATTAGAAGCGAGATTTTGTGTTGGTGAAGCCTCGGGAACAAATCCGGAATCGTTGGAAGCTTGATCGGCTAGTATGGTTGAACTTGGAATTGTCGGTGAGTGGTTAAATATTTTTAAATGGTTTTCAAGTGTTGGTTAAAGCATGTGGACTAGGTTGGGATGGGTAGACCCACCTAGAGTTGGGATTAGAGTGGTAGCCTAATCCCAAGCTTTAGTTAGAGACCTTGATTGATCTTTAAAGTGTTGATTTATGCCTCGTGTTTAATCGTGTTTATGGTGGATATGTATATGTTGTTATACATGTGTGTTGAGGCATGGCTTAATGCATTGTTATATGCATGTTGATGATAAATATGATGGGGTTATACATATGCATGAATTATGATGCGATATTTGTAATAATGATATACATGTAGTGTTGACATGTGAAATGAGATTATGAGGTGATTGTATGATTCGAGGATCATGGTGAGTACATGCTAGGCATGGAAATGTGGTTTGTGCATGACGGTAAGTCATGGTGAGTACGTGCTAAGCACGGAAGTTGTTATGAAATGATATTGTGAAAGATTAATGAAATGTGTAGTGTTGGCACTAGTATGCTTGGGTACAAATGATCGATCATTAGGATGTTTAGTGTGCACATGTGAGTCAAAATGCGCGTGTGGTCTTGATGATGGTAGTCATCAAGATGGAGTACGGGTTCGCACGGAAATCTTCTTATATATATATTAGTCGGTGATGAGTGGAATCCCATCGATGGGTGTGAGGATGAGTGGAATCCCCTCCGTGTGAAATGAGGTGTGAGGATGAGTGGAATCCCCTCCGCGTGAACGGTGATGAGTGTAATCCCACCGTCAGGTAATGGTTGTGTTGTTGGATGTGAGTTCCAACGGTTATCCGCGTATTCGAGTCATAGCTAAGTGCCAATACGGATTGTGAATTATGTTGCTCATATGTTGGTTATATGTGTTTCTATATGTTGAGGTTATGGACTTGTTGAGCATGACATGATTTTGATAATATGTTCATGCATCATGATTATTTTGGCTCTTGCGGATCGGAGGTAAGATCATGCATTTTATCTTGGTTGTTGCTCGTGCTTGGACCCTGCATTGTTGAAGATTTGTTTTATGAGCTTACTCTCACTAAGCTTTTCTGCTTACGCTCCCTTTTTGTTCGACAATGCAGATCAGTAGCTTGTGGGTGGCAAAGGCAAGGAAAGGTCTCCAAGTGTTGCTTATGGTTAGCTCAAGTATGAATTTTAAATTCGTAGATTGTAATAGTCAAGCAATGGGATAGATGTTGCGATTTGAGTTTTGAAGTATGTTAATGTTGGTTTAGTTTAAGAGCATGTTAGACTCTTCTTTATCATGTTGTTGGTTCGGCTTTTGGATGTCATGTTTGGATTGTAAACCATGTTAAGCTTGCTTATCTTAAATGCTTAAATGCATGATTTTGTGAAGCATGAACCTTAAGTTTTATGTATGAAGCATGTGTTGGATGTTGTTGATTCTTTAATGGATGGTTCTTATATGCTTGTGGTGTGTTGAGCATGTTGGTAGATGTTTGGTTTTGCCTTAGGGTTTATGTTAGTGTGTTGTGTGGGGTCTTAGTGGTGTTTTTGGGACAACCTTGTACCAAAAACCAGCTAAAACCAATCTGCAGACAGAGGGCGTTTCGAAACGGCCGACCCCGTTTCGATACGGTATCTTTGTTTTTGACCAGGCGTTTCGATACGCCTAGGGGTCGTTTCGATACATTTTTGCTACTGGAAATCTGAGAATTTGGCGATAAATTAACGTATCGGAACGGGCTTTAGCGTTTCGGAACGACCTTCATCTCGTTGACCACGAGAAGTTGACCGTTGGGGTCGTTTCGATGCGGGTCGCCCCTGTTTCGAAACGGTCTCATCAGGTTGACCTTGGTCTGTTGACCAAGTCAAGGCGTATCGAAACACCCTAAGGGCGTTTCGATGCGGCCTGCTGTAAAGGACTAAAATGAGCTGTTTTAAAGTGTTGTTTTGGATGGTCGTTGTTATTGATTGTGTTTCCGCTGTCGTGTTTCACATAGGGACTTCATGATGCCTATAGACAAGATAAGTTAAAAGAAATTTTCTAGGGTTGCTAACCGAGGTGGGACCTTAACGGGTTTCACATCGGTTTTCCCCGTGTAGCCTTCTCAGACCGGTCAAACGTCACGGACCGGGGCGTGGGGGGTTACAATGTTCATCTTAAAAAATACATGTTCGTTTTGTCTATATGGTGTATGTTCATTCTAGGACTATAATAAGTATTGTTGACCCCATACCCAATAAATTAAGTGGGGTCAAATCTAGTATTTTTTATGAAAATTTTTATATTACATCATTAAAAATCCCACACTCCAACAAATCTAATGCTGTCAATTGCACCCTAATTTCTATACTACATATGCCCATGTAATCAATGCAAGTCTTGGTTTTGGTATTTTTCTTGAGACCATTGGTGTGAGATAACTTGAGTTCTGATTATATCTGAAGTCGGTTCGGGTCAAAATCTTAAATCGTGAACAAACCTTTAATGTTGTAGAACAAATCATCTCCAAGATTCAAATATAAAATTTTAATGGAGGAACATTGGATTCTTTATTACTAGACCAAACATACGTTAGTCTGGTTTATTGCCACCTTCAACGCTGATAAATTCGCATTAATCTGGAGTGAACAGGCTTAACATCAAAGGGTACCATATGTTTAAGTATTTCTCCTACAAACCAATACGCAGACACTGATTGGTCCGACAAAACGATTTGGTCACTTGGAATGGATGGGATCAAATTCAGCCTTGCTTAGTCTCAAGGATGACAATATATCTCGAAGGAACTTGATCGATAAATTCGTCAAAAAAAAAAAAACTTGTGGCATTGCCTTCACCAAACCTTGTTAAGCCACGACCACGCTCACAACCTTGATCCTGATTCCGACCTTTACCTCGACCTCGCCAACTTGGGTTGTAGTACTTCTTCCCCTTTTCAAGCTTTAAAATTCATCAATACTTAAAGATTACAATTTCACCACCAAGTAAAGAATAAGAATCAATAGATGACATAAAGATATTTTTACAAATAAAATTGCAAAACCACTAAAAAAGAGAAAGGAGAATATTTGCAAGCTTTGTAATAAACACATTAAATAGATATTCGGACATGAATTTAGGGGGTATGATCCTCCAAATATATGAAAAAATTTAGAAAACACAAATATACTTATGTTAGACACATATACAATACATATTTGTATCTGAAATTCATCCTCTGAGCTTGAGCAACAGAGGCGAACATCAATAAAAATCTAACATGATAAATTATCAGGTGAATTACCTTATCATCAGGTTCTTTCTCTTCAAGTTTATTTGTCATAAGCTAAATTCATGTTACCTTCATTAACAACTTCTTCAGTCACTCTAAAAGGAACATAATGAGGAATGAATAACAAGACTAAGCGATGATTTTAGATTTTAAAGAAAGGTGTATAATAAATTTTAAAGAAGGGTGTATAAATTTTTACCCAACTTATGTATTAAAATATAACTTTATATATATATATTACATATGAAAAAATATGTGTATTGTACATAGTTATAGGAAACCGTTTAAATTGGAACTAATTAGTACTATACCATTATTAAACGTTTTACAATTAATAAATTTGAACAAAAACTCGAATAACTTGACTCGTAATTTCATAAACTCGACTTAACTAAAAAAATCAAATAAAGATTACATAGTGTAAGTGGATCCTATCCCTATATGTGTGTGGAAAAAGCTTTGATACACAAGTTGTATAAACTTTAGTTTACACAATCTTATTAAATTTAGGTTTTATGTGTTTATAAATTATTATATAGGATTAGATTTATGGTTTATAATTTAGAGTTTAGGTTTTATGTTTAGAAATTTAGTTTTTAAGGAAGCGTTGTGTAATATTTTTTTACACACCTTGTGTATCAAAATATTACTCTCTCTGTCTTTACGTGGAAAAACTTTGATACACAAGCTACACAGAATTTAGTTTATGTAATGTTTAAAATTTAGGGTTTAGGGTGTTAGTTTGATGTTTACGGGTTTAAGTTGTATGGGTTTAGAATTTAGGGTCAAAGTTCAAGGTTTATGGTTAAGGTTTAAGTTTTATGGTTTTAAGTTTAGGAATTTAGATTTTAGATTTTAAAAAGGGGCGTGTAATGATTTTTTACACAACTTATGTATCAAATATAACCTTATATACATCACATATGAAAAGTATGAAAAAAAAATATGTGTATTGCATATAATTATATAAAGTTGTTTAGATTTGAACTAACTAGCACTATAACATTATAAATATTTGCAATTAAATTTGAAAAGAAAAAGAACTCTAACAACTTGACTCTACTCGAATTTTCTAAATTCGAACAACTTGACTCGAAAAAATTTCAAATAAAATTTGAGTTATAAAATAAGACTCTTTAACTCGACTAACTCAAAATTTTTGACTCGGCTTGATCGAATGCAACCCTTGATTAGAGTGATACAATTGTTCATAATTGGTATTATGGGTTCAAATACCCAAAATTGAATTAACCGAACTTTTAAAAATTTTACCCGTTGACCAAAGCGAAATTTTTACAATTTTTTTTAAAGTCAAATAAAAAGTTAAAAGTCTATAAAATGAGGATCAAGTTGATGAAATGTATATGTTTTGGAACTAAAATTGTTATTATATCATCCAATTTTACTATTTTCGTTAAAATATAACGAAAACTTATCGTCGGTGACTAACATAGAAAAAAATAATGTTAGTGATAATTTTGCCAAAAAAAATTAGTTTGGTGACAAAAATAGAAGAGGCAATAGTTTGGTGACTACTAATGTAGTTTACCTAAACATTAATATTGCGGTTAATTATTCTTAAGGCTTAACAGTTAAATAAGTGCCAAAATTATACCATATTTTTTCAGATAAATGTCTGAACTATATTTTAGGCCATATAAGTGCTTAATGTTTTCATTCTGTGACCCATTTAAGGTTTTTCATCACCGTTAAAAAAATTTGTCATCCAATCAGAACATCACACATGGCATGTTTATATTTTTAATTTTTGAATTTCTTTAAAACCCCCCAAAATTTTAATTTCTTTCAATCAAACCCCTAAATCACATCTCTCTCACTGTCTGGCATCCCCACAAGTCGATCACCGTTCACGGCTCAAGCGTCGTGTACCTCACCAACATCTGCCATCCTCTACCTGTCAGTGAGAACCCAATCAACCTCATTTTTCTTTATTGTTGAGTATTCGTCAACGGTGTAATCAGTAGTCTTTTCGTTGCTTTTTGACGATAAAATGATGAAATTTTCAGTAGAGGGGGCCCGATGAAGATAAGGATGACCGGTGGTGGTTTAATTAGTGGTAGAAGTGGAGGAATTTAGGGTTTGAGTTTTTTTAGAGAAATTAAATATTGTTAGGTTAAGTAATGCATTTTATTTTTCTCATTTTCATATTTTAATTTCAGAAAAACGAGAAATCATGTCACATGTTCGAATTTTATTGGATAATAAAAAAATAATGACTACGACGAAAAAACCTTAAATAGGTCATGAAATAAAACATTAGACACTTATTTGACCCAAAATATAGCTCAAACACATTTCTGAATAAAAGAGTATAATTTGTGCAATTTTTTTACTGTTAAGCCTATTCTTAACTACTCAATTTCAAAATTGTTAGTATTTTTTTTAGAGGACTAGAATGTCGTATCTTAAAAATAAGGAGTACATGAAAGAGTTTTTACCATAATTTAGTGTATCCTACTTGTGTTATAACTCAAACGAAACGAGTCGTCGGAATCTCCTAAAATGCCGGCCTTCCTCCGCGACGGGTTGTTACCAATTTTACTTTCTTCCTTTTAAAAAAAATAAAAACAAAATCAAATATATATATTCTGGTAAAACAATTAATTAATTAATTATATTATTCTTGCTGTTGCTTCTCTTGCTGCTGCTGCTGTGTATCGACGAATTAAGAAAAAAAAGCCTAATCTTTGTTCTCTCTCTGCACACTCTTCTGAGTTCACAGGTAAACACTCCTCTGCTGATCCAACCCTAATTCTTCAATCCTCATTGCCGTCTTCTTATAATGCCATGATTCTTCTTTTGATTTTGTTTTTGATTTTCGTTGAATTTGTTGTTTGGCTGCAGAGATTCTAAAAAGATAAAAAAACAAGAGAAATAGGAGGAACCCAGAGTGGGATATATGTCCTTCAATCAATCTAGGTCCGATAAAACTGAGCAGCAATACCGAAAATCAGGACGATCCGCCAGCTCTAATCAGCAGCGGAACTCCTCGGGCGGTTATGGTAAGGGCGGCGGCGGCGGCGGCGGCGGGCCCGCCCCTTCACCGTCTCTATCTTCATCTTCCGCTTCTAGTCGAAGGTAATCTAGGGTTCTTCATCATGCTTTCAGGGTTTGCTTTATTGTTTTTTGTTTTCCTTTTTCGTCTAATTGCCAGTTTAATTAGGGTTCCTTTATGATTAGGGTTTTCTGTGTGATTCATTTATTCGTGTTTCCTTTTTCTGTTGGTTGATCCTGATATAGTAGTTTTAAGAAGTCTAACAATGCACAAGGAGGACAATCTAGGGTGAATTCTCCGGCAGTAAATTCTGCCGAGTCTGCTAATGCTTCTGCCACCCGTAACATACAAAATGGTGCACATGCACAGCCCCAGTTGAAAGGTATGATTCAAAATTCTTAAGCTGGTTTCCCTTTTTAGATTTGTAACCCAATAAAATAGGATTATCTTCATGCTTTTCACATTCATGTTCATTTTTGCTGATAGGGGCATCTGATTCGCCGGTTGCAAGCAGTGCTGCCAAGCCCGTTGAATCACATGCTAATCAGAGGAGCACCCGTGCTGTTCCGAAGGCTCCTACTTCTCAGTCTGCCACATTGTGCTCTGACAGTAGTATCCCTGCAACTCCCACAAAGGGTTTGTTTCTATTGTGCTTGGTGTTATAAGCATATAAGATTAAGCTACTTCAATTATGTGAAAACTTGAGGATCTTCAATTTACTTGTGGAGTAGCATTTTGTATTGTGGCTGTTTGTTTATTATGATAACATTTCTAGTTTTAAGCTGATGTTACTAATTATATGCTTTTAACTGTTTTTATGGATTAATCCCAGGAGATGCACCCCAAGCATTCTCTTTACAGTTTGGGTCCATAAGTCCTGGTTTCATGAATGGAATGCAGGTAGCTTACTATTCATGATGGCCTTCCATCTTTCTACCAATTTGAAACCTTGTTTCTAACACCATAATTTGTTTTCTTATTTGTATCAGATTCCGGCTCGAACTAGCTCAGCACCCCCAAATTTGGATGAGCAGAAACGAGATCAGGTTTGTCTCTTTTCATGAAAAAATGCAGTTTAATCTTCAAGAACAGTGAAATGCTACACTGCAGAATACTAAAAAATGCCTTCTCATTAGTAAGAGAATTCCCAGTAGAAACTTAAGTATAATATAATTATATGAATATATCATGCTCATGATCTTGATGCTTTTTTAACTGATTGTTTTTGAGTCTTAGGAGTTCACTTATATATTCAAATAACATTTTTTACCTGCAGGCATGTCAGGATTCTTCTTTTAGACCTGCATCAAATTTGCCCACTCCTGCTCCAAAGCAGCAGCCACCAAAAAAGGATTCTGCTGTAATTGACCAATCTAATTCTGGGGAGGCTCACCCAGTGCCGAAGGTAAAAAAAGACTTACAAGCCTCTGCTGGACCCCCTCTGAATCAGACACAGAACCCAGCTCTTCTTAATATTCCTATGGCTGCAATGCAACTGCCTTTTCATCACCAGCCCCAGGTTTCCATGCAATTTGGTGGGCCTAATCCACATATTCGGTCTCAGACTACTTCAGTTCAGATGCCCATGCATATGCCATTACCAATGGGAAATGGCCCTCAGGTGATGCAGCAACCGGTTTTTGTTCCAGGTCTTCAGCCTCTTCCATTGCCACCTCAGGGAATGATGCATCAGGGTCAGGGCTTGAGTTTCACACAACCTTTGGGTGGCCAGCTTGCACCCCAATTGGGCAACATGGGAATGGGTATTGCCCCTCAGTATTCTCCACAGCAAGGAGGGAAGTTTGGTGTTCCTCGTAAAACTACTCCCGTCAAGATTACACACCCTGAGACTCATGAAGAATTAAGGCTTAATAAACGAACAGATACATATGTAGATGGTGGGTCATCAGCTCCAAGGTCTCATCCTAACGTGCCTCCTCAATCCCAGCCAGTTCCATCATTTGCACCTTCTCATTCAGTTGACTATTATTCCAATTCTTACAATGCCAATTCCATGTTTTATCCACCACCAACTTCTCTGCCATTGTCCAGTAGCCAGATAGCAGTAACACCCAATGGCCAAGGACCGAGATTTAATTTTCCTGCTGGCCAGAGTCATCAAAACATTTCTTATATGAACTCAGCAACAGCCCATGGTTCACTTTCAGTTAATAAATCTGTAAATCTTGGACCTGGTACTTCAGAATCACCTAGTTTGGAATTGGCACCTGATGGTCACAATGTAGCATCTTCTGCTCCCTCAGGCATAACACAGGTTACAGTCAAGCCAGTAACGGTTTCTGTTGGAGAAAAGGTGTCTGATTCATCATTATCAATTAGCTTGGCTCCTGTTGAAAAGGTTGGATCACTAAAACCTTCGGTGACTTCAAGTGAGGGTAGCTTATCTCAGGCTCAAAGAGACTTGGAAACTTGTCAAGATATCTCTATACAGCTGCTAAAACCTGAAAGGGAATCATTAGCATCCAAGGGCTTACCAGCTGTCGCAGGAGTTGGAGCAGCTAACTTGGGCGAATCAGTATCTTCTGCTCCAGTTGCTACATTTGAGGAGTCTGTCCTTACTGTTGCCAGTAAAGAAGGTAGGGTAGATAATTTGACCTACAATTCTATGAAAGATAATCAGAAGAAACCGGCTAAGAAAGGTCTTACTCAGCCACCAAATCAGGTATTTTCCTTGTTTTTTTTCGTTGCACATGTAATTTTTGTTTGCATTAATTTATTTGTTTTTTCAAACATTGTTGGACAGTCTATGTCAATATCCAGCTTGGCTTCCCAGACTGCAGACCATGGTATTTCTTCACAAAGGACCAAAACAGCTTTAGCATCATCAGCAGCTGCTGATGTTTTGTCACAGCCTATCCAGGAGTTATCATCATTAAATGATGCATCAACTTCTCCTATAGAACAGGTATTTTCCTTGTTTTGTTTTTGTTGCACATTTAATTTTTGTTTGCATTAATTTATTTGCTTTTTTCACACATTATTGGACAGTCTATGTCAATATCCAGCTTGGCTTCGCAGACTGCAGAACATGGTATTTCTTCACAAAGGACCAAAACAGCTTTAGCATCATCATCAGCTGCTGATGTTTTGTCACAGCCTACCCAGGAGTTATCATCAATAAATGATGCTTCAACTTCTCCTATAGAGCAGAGGACAGACAGCAAGAATGAAGGCTTAACCTCTGTTTCATCTGAAGTTTCTGGTACTGGCATTAATGTTGAATGCTTGGACATGGTTAAGCATGCTAAGATGGATTGTTCTTCCAAGCTGGACGAGCAACTGAAACCTGAAACTAATGGAATTAAGGATCCCTTGAAGTCTGTTGAGCTTAAATCTGATCAGGAATCTGATTTGAAGGCAACAACTACCACCAATGATGTTCCTACCTCGGTAACCGCAGTGCTTGATGAAGATGTGGAGGTTAGCGTTGAAGATGAGGGAGTCTCTGATACTGATGTATTTACCTCTAAAATATCTGACTCTACAATTCTTGAAAGTTCACATGTCGATATCACCTTCGGTTCCAATGCATCTTCAAGTGCCATTGATAGCAATGAAATCACTGTTACCAAGTCCGGTGCATCTGACCAGCATTCTGCTCTTGTCACAACTCCTGACCTCTCTGACTCAATATCAAAATACGAAGGAGGTGTTCCTGTACCTAGTTCAAAGGACAAACTTGCACCAGAATTCAATAGGACAAAGAGTACATCAAATAGAGGGAAGAAAAAAAGAAAAGAAATTCTTCAGAGGGCAGATGCTGCTGGTACAACTTCTGATCTCTATATGGCATTTAAAGGTCCCGAGGAAAAGAAAGAGACAATCATACCTTCAGCTAGTGCAGACAGCAATTGCAATGGTGCTAATTCGAAGCTGGTATCTCATCAGTCCCCTCAGGTGGATTCTAGAAAAAGTGATAAAACTGCAAAAGCTAAAGCTGAATTGGATGATTGGGAAGATGCTGCTGATATCTGTGCGCCAAAATTAGAAAATTCAGAAAATTTTGAGAAGGCTCATGAAGGGCTAATAAATCATGAGGAAGATGGAAGTGGGAATATATCAAAGAAGTATTCCAGAGATTTTCTTCTTAAGTTTGCTGAGCAGTGTGCTGATCTTCCACAAGGTTTTGAGATTGCTTCTGATATTGCCGAGGCCTTGATGGTTTCCAATGTCAATACCTCTCACCTTGTTGATCGTGATTCATATCCTAGTCCTGGGAGAAGAATAGATAGGCAATCTAGTGGATCTCGATTAGATCGCCGAGCTAGTGGAATGGTTGTTGATGACAGATGGATGAAACTAACTGGTTCTTTTGTGCCTGGAAGGGATGCACATATTGATCTTGCTTATGGTGCTGCTGCTGCAGGTTTTCAACCTGTCCAGGGAGGTAACTTTGGTGTTCCAAGGCACCCACGAGTTCCAACATCTCTGCCATTTGTTGGGGGGATGTTTCCTGGACAAATGCACCCTATGAGTCCCCAAGGATGGATACCACGTAGTCCTGTTACTGACAGGTGGCAACGTGTTCCTAACTACCAGCAAAAGGGGTTGATTTCTTTGCCGCAAACACCATTACAGATGATGCACAAAGCCGAAAGGAAATATGAAGTGGGTAAAGTGACTGATGAGGAAGCCTTAAAGCAAAGGCAACTGAAAGCCATTTTGAACAAACTAACTCCCCAAAACTTTGAGAAACTCTTTGAGCAAGTTAAGGCGGTAAACATTGACAATGCTGGTACACTCACTGGTGTCATCTCACAGATCTTTGACAAAGCTTTGATGGAGCCTACTTTCTGCGAAATGTATGCGAACTTCTGTTCTCATCTAGCAGGAGAGTTGCCTGATTTTAGTGAAGATAACGAAAAGATAACTTTCAAGAGATTGCTGCTGAACAAGTGCCAGGAGGAATTTGAAAGAGGGGAGAGAGAACAAGAAGAAGCAAATAAAGTTGAGGAAGAGGGTGATGCTAAACAGTCTGTGGAGGAAAGAGAGGAGAAGAGAATCAAGGCACGAAGACGAATGTTGGGTAACATTAGACTTATTGGGGAGTTATACAAGAAGAAAATGTTAACCGAGAGAATTATGCATGAATGCATCAAGAAATTACTCGGTGAGTATGAGAACCCTGATGAGGAAGATGTTGAGGCTTTATGCAAATTAATGAGTACGATTGGAGAAATGATTGACCATCCCAAAGCAAAGGTGTATATGGATGCTTATTTTGAGAGGATGGCTAAGTTGTCAAATAATATGAAATTATCTTCTAGGGTTAGATTCATGTTGAAAGATGCTATTGATCTGAGAAAGAATAAGTGGCAGCAGAGGAGGAAAGTTGACGGGCCTAAAAAGATTGAGGAAGTGCACAGAGACGCTGCTCAAGAGCGACAAGCACAAACCAGTAGGCTTGCGCGTGGTCCTGGCATCAATCCTGGTGCAAAAAGAGCACCCTTGGATTTTGGTCCACGAGCGTCTATGTTATCTTCTCCTGGGGCTCAGGTGGGTAGTTATCGTGGGTCTCCCACCCAACACCGTGGTTTTGTGGCTCAGGATGTTCGCATGGATGACAGACAGTCTTTTGTGGCCAGGAATTTGTCTGTTCCCTTGCCTCAAAGGCCAGTCGGTGATGATTCTATTACATTGGGGCCCCAAGGTGGTCTAGCTAGAGGGATGGCTTTTAGAGGACCACCAGCAATGTCAAGTACTGCCTTAGCTGATGTTCCCCCAATTTCGGGAGATTCAAAGAGAGCGGCTGCTGGTTTGAATGGTTTTAGTTCTCCTGCTGCCTCTCCTGCACAAGGCCAAATATCAGGTTTCACCCAAAACATTCCTCCAGAAAAGAGCTGGTCCGAGGAGCGCCTGATGGAAATGTCTATGGCTGCTATTAAAGAATTTTACAGGTATCCTCTTGGCTCAACTCTGATTTTAAAACTGCACCTGAAAGGTGTCTCTCTTTAGGATCTCAAATATTGAATTTACAGGTAGGCAGTCTAATAATCTGACTACAATTAAATTGCTTAAGTACTGTTTTGTCACTTAATCAGATTTATAAGCAAATATTTGAGAGTTCCAGTTATATTTCTAAAACTTGAAAGGATATTGAGATTTGGATGTTGATATTAGTACTGATGTCTTGATTTAAATTGAATAGTGTTGCTGATGATGGTAAAACTTGAAAAAGTTAATAGTTAGCTTTTAAATTTCTGATAATAGGATTTTGATATTTGAAGTTTTTATTTTATTTTTATAAGTATGTTGTTTAAGCATATATTATATAATTTTGATATTGATACTAATGGCTCGATATAAGGTAAGTAGTGTAGAGGTTGAGGATAAACTTAAGAATTGTAGTACATATTTATACCGTTGTCCTTATTTTATATACAGTTTTACTTCTATCAAGTACTGAGCATTTTTTTGCTTTTAATTCTTTCTCAGTGCTAGAGATGAGAAAGAAGTTGGTTTGTGCATCAAAGATTTGCACTCTCAAAGCTTCCATCCGAGAATGATTTCCCTTTGGGTAACGGACTCTTTTGAGAGAAAAGACATGGAACGAGATCTTTTGGCGAAGCTACTTGTCAATCTGGCAAGGTCCCATGATGGTGTGTTGAGCCAAGTTCAACTTGTTAAAGGGTATGAGAATCATTTGACAATATCTACCCGTGTTTTCCGGACTTGAGAGTATCGAAATATATGTCAGACATGAGTGCATTTTGTTTAGATATTTATCGATTGATTACAACCTTCTGAAGCCTTTTTTTTTGAGTTTTTTTCATTTAGGTTTGAGTCTGTTCTCAGCACATTGGAGGACACGGTGAATGATGCTCCAAAAGCTGCGGAATTTCTTGGTGGTATCTTTGCCAAAACCATAGTAGAAAATGTAATTACCCTAAGTGAGATTGGGCGATTAGTACATGATGGCGGAGAGGAGCCAGGTTGTCTAAGAGAAACAGGCCTTGCTGCTGATGTTCTTGGGAGCACCTTGGTGGCAATTAAGACGGACAAAGGAGAAACTTTCTTGAATGAAATTCTAGCAAGTTCGAGGTTGCGATTGGAGGACTTTCGACCACCACATCCTAACAAATCCAGTATTTTAGACAAGTTTGTTTATTAGTTTAGATTGGTGACTGATGATGCTCCTCAATATTTTGTTAGTAGAAGGAAACTTTTTATGTGGGTCGGTGGGGTTTTTTTGTTTTTTGTTTTACATTATTTATGTTCTCTGGAAAAATATTCATTGTAATTATGGGAGATCCGAATTTAGCATCCACAGTTGCTATTCTCTTTCTCTGTGGCTACTTTTTCAAAATTTGATATTTTCTTACAGGAACCAAGAGTTGAGCATTCTAAAAACAAACCAGGACAGATTATAGCAGCCAGGTGTTCAGGTTTTTGATTCCGATTGCTATTTGATCACTACAACTTGATTTCTTTATTACAAGATGAGTTAAGACGAAGGAAAAATATTGACATTTTACCAACTCAGAGATGGATGGCAATGGGGTTGACAGGGACTCCGACCCCAAAATTAAAAAAATTCAAATTTTAATCCTTCAAAAAATTTATTTTACTTTTTGAATATTTTTAATTAGGATAAATATTTTATACGGCGGTGAAAACTGAAAGTTTCCACAAGCGCTTTAGTTTTAGGGTATAGGGAGTTAGTTTAGGGTATATAGTTTAGGGGTTTAGGTGCAGGGGTTAGAATTTAGAGTTTAGGATTTATGGTTATTAGGATTTATAGGTTAAAACTTAAATTCTCACCATGTTGCCCTAAAAACTAAACTTTAACCTATAAACCCTAAATTATAACCCTAAACCTTAAATTGAAACAATTATTCCTAAATTTTAAACCCCTACACATAAACCTCTAAACCATATTTCCTAAACTAACTCCCTATAC
This sequence comes from Hibiscus tridactylites, assembly GCA_958450335.1. NCBI lineage: Eukaryota > Viridiplantae > Streptophyta > Magnoliopsida > Malvales > Malvaceae > Hibiscus > Hibiscus tridactylites. The sequence continues at coordinate 18,495,074 of OY288273.1, read as the reverse complement.
TCTAAAATTAAGTGAAAACTTTCAGTTTTCACTGCTATATTAATCCTTTTAATTAACTCCTCTAAAACTATGTTATCAAAATTCACCCCGATTATAAATAAAAGAAAACCCATTAATATTTTAACACCAAACAATAAGTGAGAAAACTAGTTTCTAATGCTTTACTCCACCAACAAATCACAGTCTGATAATTCCATGGTCAGTGTCTTTTATATTTATAAATAGATCATTTTTTGTCTTATATAGAGTTTATGAATTTAATCGGTGCTCTTTAATTATTGTACTTTATAAATTTCAAAATTCAGTTCTAATTTATAATGTATATAATACATAAATTGTAAATTTAGCTCATGTTCTATAAGTTGATCATTGCAATATGGACGGATATTGATAAAAACGAGTTGATCATTGTACTTAAAATTTTCAAAAGTTCTAAAATTTTAAGCTAAAAACTTCAAAAATTTTGAAATGTTTAATTTAAAATGGCTTAAGAGTGTATGAAGCTCTTGAACTTTAAAAAAATTAATTAAGTTCTTGAATTTTTGTTTCTAATTAAGCCCTTGAACCAATAAATTAAATCAAATAAAGCATGTGACCAACATTGACTATATATATATATATATATAATATTAGACCAATTGATGCAATGCGTCGTATTAAGATCATTTGATCTTATAAATAACTTTTTAGCCATTGATCTTTCTTTCTTTTTGAATAATCTAAAGATAATTACAAAATAATATTTGTTCATACTATTCTTAACCCTTTAACAATACACACACCTTGCAAACAAAGCGATTAAACTCTAGTCTCTTAAACATTCGAAACTCTAGTCTCTTAAACATTCGTTTTTCCATTGATCTTTTAGCCACTTGTTAGGTACTTTTAGCCATTGATCTTTTGAAAGATAAAATAGTCTAAAACTTTTGATTCGAGATTGTCATTAAAATTTTTTCAAATGCTACAAATCATTCAAACTATTACAAACCGGTCCTTAAACTCTAATGACTATTATGCAACTTTCAAAAAGATCATTATGCAAACGCAGAGGATTAAACTTTAATATAATTGCAATGCAATTTAATAGTTAAATTTTAGAATTATGCAGAGATATATTGTGTGTAATGAGACAACTATAGTTGTAGTGAAAAGAAATTAGATGAATCATTGGATGGAAAAACTAATGTTTGCCCAAACAAAATTTTACAAGCTTTGTGATGTCAACTATTTTTTCTAACCAATGCACAAACGAAAGCATTAAATTGGAGATCCGCCGACGGCCGTATGATCTTTTGGTGAAGTGCTGGACTACTTTTACAGCCTGGTGCTTACTCGGTTCGAAGAATGTGGAAGTATATGCATGCATTGTTTAGATCAAAATCCGGGTAAAACCGAGAGATCTGCCACACCCTTCGGAAGGTCTGCGATTTTCTTAAGCAAACACAACCTGTTCTTTCTAATTCTTTCATCCTCCTGCACACGAAAGCCATACCAGTTGAATATGGGTGGAAAACTTGAAACAAGCTCTACTCTCTGCTTTGTTTGCATTTACGACCTATGTCGGACACCGACACCTCAGAACTTCAATCGAGGCCCATTTAAAAGTTTAACTTGAACAGGTGGTGTGTGTAATAAAACAGCAAAACTAAAATCACTAAGTACAACTACATTCTAAACAAAACCAAGGTGCTTGAAATAATTTAAATTTATCCCTAATAAACAAGCAGATTAACAAATTAATTAGTGAGCCCTAAATTATAAACGATACGAGTAAAATGCGAAGACAACATACCACCATCACAAATACTTCATTAAAAAAATCTTCCAAGGGTTGTACTAGCTCTGAAGATATTTCGATGAAATCATCAACCTCAATACCTGTACATATACGAAAAAGGTTAGATAACCGGGTTAGTTGGGGATAATGTATTCGATCAACTTCAATCAGAGTGTCAATTATTGCAACAAGATACGACAACTCAACAGCACTTACAGGCTGGTAATGAACTGAGGACATACCAGGGTGAATTTTGTTCTTAACAGACAAGAAAGCGTCCCATAGAGCTCTCTCTTCATTTGTTTCAAATACAGCATCATCCACCTAATAAATAAGAATAAATGCTGTCGTCAGATTCCAGTCTGATACTGATGCATCGTAACAGCATTCAAGATTTAATACAGAGTTCATGATCAAATAGAAGGACAAGAACTAATCCCACATCGATTTGATCAAAGCTCAAATTGGGTATTTCATTACTATCCAAGGGAGTAATAGTACCTCAATATCAGCATCCACCTCTTTTCCACGAACAATTCTTGTTGGACGAGAATATGCTTCTACGACCTTGGGGAAAAGATCCCCTTTCGACAAGGCTTCCAGCTGCAGTCATTTTTTTATGTGCTATCATCAAATATTTGAGGATACTGAAAATGGATGAGAAACCAAAAGGCCAAAAAAAAAAAGAGGAAAATAGTTGTTTTAATTTTTATCAAACATGACAAAAAACCTCCTCAGAACAAAACATTCAGCAGTTCAGTAAAAGAAAAAAATATATATATATATATATAATTAAGCAGAGAAACATCAGCTTAGCACACGAGACTCCAGCATAATGCATTCCAAGCACACAAAATCAGTCACTGCAGACAAGAACTTAAATGCAGGAACATGGTAATCTATTTTCTTTACAGAGAACAAACATTTTTTGGGGTAAAACACAATGTAAATTCAAGTCATACACAAAGATACGAAATGAGAATAGCCTGCAGCAAGGATATCACTAATATTATCCCCACACAAACACAAGACTTTTCCGACCATTAAAACATCTTTCACTATTGAGGCAATCCGATTAAAATAAACATTTCTTGGGTGAACTTCAGGTAGTTAATACACCAAGATAACTTTCTATCATGGCTCAGTGTTGGTATGAGATATGAGTTGATTATTGAGGGACATCATTTCAGACAACTAGAAACCAGGTTTGCTTACTTTATGTGCAGTTTTAGCAGCCAGACAAGGCGAGTTTGCACGCTCTGCAAGGGAGGAACGAACCACTTCTGGACTTATTCCCTTGTCAACCTGTAGCAATATAATACAAGCTTATCTACATAAATTCTACAATGGCACTAATAGTTGGCATAACCTCCACTAGGATTATTATCTTGTTCCATTCTTGAATTGGAGGTTTTCCAATTCGGTTGTAATTAACATTCATATTTATATGATTGGAAGTAATGAATCAAGAAATCATTTTAAGATTAAAAACTAATAATTCGCAAACATTTTTAAGCACCAAATACAACACAACCCAGTTATAACATAAATTGGCTAAAACTAAACATCACCTCTACATTTCCATTCACAGTATTGTTAAAAGCATTTTTTTAAATGAAGAAATCTTTAATGCAAGAAGATTATGGATACCAGATATTGCTCTAATCTTCGTGTAACGAATTGATATACCTGAAACAGGAAAGGAAAAGGGATTAAATTCCACATCATAAATCTTTATGACTATCACATGGTACATTTAGAGTTATGTAGAATCACATCAATGGAATTGGCATCACTACAGAGGAAGTAAGCATGACATTGTAGATGTTAAAAAAACATGACATTGTACAATGACACAAAAGAACTTGCTTCTTACATCCTCTATTGTGGTTGCATCCACTTTAATGGGCTGAACATCAGCAGCAAGTTCCAAAGCATGTTTTAAATCCATATTTTTATCCTTTTCCACCAATATCTGGACCTGCAGTTAACAAGTTTAATATTATAATAATCAAGTATATTATGCCTTAAAAGTGTTTAAGTGTAAACTGATCATATACTTACTAGGCCATAAGAGATTCTTCTTAAGCCAAACGGGTCACTAGTAGAGCTAGGCTGACAACCAGCCGCAAATAAGCCAACAAGGCTATCTAATCTGGAAAAAACCAAAAATATTATTCAACTTAGAAGCAGAATTTTACTCCATATAAACGAGTAAGTAGAAAGAACAGCATTAGTTTGATACAAAATCATATATAAGATATAAGAATTTGGATTTCATCACTTATCAGTATCAATGGAAGATGAGGGAAACAAGGGAATTTTGGAAAGGGGTGAGGGGTGCTATTGGCCATTAATCAAGGACACCTTTTTTTGGTAAGATTCAGGCATTTTGCATTTAGTCCTTTTATCCCTATGCTATTTAGAGATTGTTTAATGTGTTAAAAATATATTGATCTTTTAAGCTCTTTTTCATTTTCATGAAATTTAGAAAGAGGAAACTTAAAAATCAGGGATCTTGTATAGTTTACTAAGGTCAAAGGATATACTTTCTTCTCTCTTTTTTGAGTTAAAAGAGGCCTAAAGCAAAAGACCAACTATCAGTGAGTCTACTGTAGGAAATCAGAGTAATTCTCTTATTTTATTAGAAAGATCTATTACATATTTATATACAAGCTATATCTCTATCTTAGGAAACTTTAAATTAGGAAAGAGACTAATTTTAGGAAAAGATATAATCCCTTAAAGTAAGGGATTGTAAATACAAGAAATATTCTCGTAATCCTTAATTTACTCTACACGTATATTCCTACATAACTAACACTCCCCCTCAAACTGTGTATATGTTGTATATACCCAGTTTGGATGTAAACTCATCAAAAGTAACTCTTGGAAGTGCTTTAGTAAAGATGTCAGCTATCTGGCTCCTGGTAGGAATATAATTTAGCTGTGCAATACCACCATTCACTTTCTCATAGATAAAGTGCCTATCTATTTCAATGTGTTTGGTTCTGTCATGTTGCACTGGATTCTTAGCAATACTCATTGCTGACTGGCTGTCACTATAGACCTCGAACTCAGTCTTTTCATCCAACTCCAGCTCTTTGAGAAGCCTCTTTATCCACATTCCTTCACATATTCCAAGAGCTAATGCTCTAAATTCTGCCTCAGCACTGCTCCTTGACACCACAGCCTGTTTTTTGCTTCTCCAAGTAACCAAGTTGCCCCAAACATAAGCACAATATCCACTAACTGACCTTCTATCAGTGAGCTCTCCTGCCCAGCTTGAATCCGTGTATACCTTCACTGTTCTGTCTGAATTTTTCTTGAAAATTAGCCCAGCACCAGGGGTGAATTTTAGGTACCTCAGAATTCTGTTAACAGCCTCCAAATGTTCTTCTCGAGGATCACTCATGTGCTGGCTTATAACACTCACTGAGTATGCAATGTCTGGCCTTGTTAGAGAAAGATAAATCAGTTTTCCAACTAACCTTTGATAGGGTTCTTTGTCAACTGGATTACCAGCTTCTTCTTTGTTGAACTTTAACCCTGGGTCCATGGGTGTCTCAGCTGGCTTGCACCCAAGCATCCCGGTTTCTGTAAGAAGATCTAGGATGTACTTCCTTTGGTTGATGACTAAACCTTCACTTGACCTTCCTACTTCCATACCCAGAAAGTACCTTAGACTCCCCAAGTCCTTTGTTTCAAACTCTCGGGCAAGAATAGCCTTCAAATTCTCAATTTCTCTACTATTATCCCCTGTAATAATTATGTCATCAACATACACAATTAATAAGGTCATTTTACCAGTTGCTGCAACCTTTCTGAACAGGGTGTGATCAGCCTGACTTTGTTTGAATCCATTCTTTACCATAGCCTTTGCAAACCTCTCGAACCAGGCTCTTGGAGATTGCTTAAGTCCATACAGTGATTTGTTGAGTTTGCACACTGTATTTCTAGTTGTTTTACCTTCTAGACCAGGTGGTATTTGCATATATACTTCCTCCTCGAGCCTCCCATTGAGAAAGGCATTTTTGATGTCTAGTTGGTGTAATTTCCAGTCCTTGTTCACAGCTATGGACAGCAAGACTCTAATGGTATTCAATTTAGCCACTGGTGCAAAGGTTTCTTGATAATCCACCCCATAGGATTGTGTAAAGCCTTTAGCCACCAGCCTTGCCTTATACCTCTCAATGCTCCCATCTGAGTTGTACTTGATGGTGAACACCCACTTGCATCCAACAGCTCTCTTTCCCTCTGGTAGATCTGTCAAACACCATGTCTCATTTTTCTCGAGTGCCCTTACTTCTTCTTCTACAGCTTTCTTCCATTTGGGATTCTTTAAGGCCTCCTCCACAGTTTTAGGAATCTGCACACTGTCTAGGCTGGCTGTAAAGGCCTTAAAAGTGGGCTGAAGTCTACCATAGGCAACAAATTTGTTAATTGGGTGCATAGTACATTTTCGTACTCCCTTTCTAATAGCAATAGGAAAGTCACCAAGATCACTAGAATCTTGAGGAGTAATGTTACCTTCAATCTCAGCAGTAGCAGGATTTAAGCCCGGTTCAACAGCAACAGGACTTGAGTCTGGTTCTTGACAAGTGCTAGGCTGGTTATTTACTTCATTAGGGACTCTTCTTCTCTTGGTATACACCTTAATTTGACTGTCAGCCGGTTGTGGATGCACAGAAGTAGGGGAAATTTGTGCTACAGCCCTAGGTGCTGGAAGAGGTGTTGTACAAGGACTTGGTGATTTGTTGGTCCGAGGAGAGTGCATTTCTGTTGGCATAGTGTTTTCTTTTTTGGTGGTTTCAGGATTGGATATGAGAGGAATGTCTGGTAGAGGAGAAATGATGGAAGGTGGAAAAACAAAGGGCTGAAATTCCTCATTTTTCTCCCCCTGAAGTTCAGTCCCTGCAAAATATGGGTTATCCTCAAAGAAAGTGACATCGAAAGAGACATAGGTCTTTTTAGAAATAGGAGAATAGCATTTGTAACCCTTTTGACTAGAGGAATATCCTATAAACACACACCTGATTGATTTAGGGTCCAACTTACTTCTATTTTTATCATGCACATGAACAAAAGCTGTGCTGCCAAATACCCTAAGAGGAAGAACAGATGACAGTGGTTTAAAGTGAGGAAAATGTTTGAATAAGGCTTCTGTTGGTGCTACAAAACCCAAGGTTTTGCTGGGCATTCTGTTGATAAGGTAGGTGGCAGTAAGTAAGGCTTCCCCCCAAAGATATTTAGGTGCTTTGGCTGAAAAAAGAAGAGACCTCGTAACCTCTAGTAGATGTCTGTTTTTTCTTTCGGCAACTCCATTTTGTTGTGGAGTGTTGACACAGGAAGTAAGATGGACAATACCTTTTTCCCGAAAATAACACCCAAGAGATTGACTAAGGTATTCACGCCCATTATCACTCCTCACAACCTTAATATGTTTGTCAAACTGATTCTCAATCATTTGATAAAAAGTTTTGAAAATTGACTCAACTTCCGTCTTTTCCCTCATTAAAAAAGTCCAAGTAGTCCTAGAATAGTCATCAATAAAGGTAATAAACCACCTAGACCCAGATAAGCTTCTGACCTTAGACGGACCCCAAATATCACTGTGGATTATAGAAAAAGGAGATGTGGGTGTAAATGAGGAAGGAGCATATGTTTGTCTGGTATGTTTAGCAATTTGACATACTTCACACTTAAAAGAATGAGGCTTTTTATGGCTAAATAAATTGGGAAACAATTTTGAAAGATACACAAAATTTGGATGTCCTAGCCTACGATGCCACAACATAATCTCATCAGGGTTACTTAAAGAAGAAGAAGATGAAGTCTTAAAACAACGTGAAACTGGAAAAATCTGAGTTGGTAATTCATCAAGGATATAGAGACCATTGGATAGCCTAGCACTGCCAATCACCTTCCTCGAGCCCTGTTCCTGAAATACACACCCATTAATTCCAAAGTGAGCATCACATTTAATATCTTGAACTAACTTACTAACTGATAACAAGTTACAGGCAAGATTAGGAACATATAGCACATTAGGCAAAACCAGTTTATCACCCACTTGAATAGTGCCACTTCCTTTTACTTGGGAGAGAGACCCATCTGCAACTTTGATGGAGGTTTTAGAGTTGCAATGGTTAAAGGTGCGAAATAGCTGAAGGTTGCCTGTCATATGGTCAGAGGCACCAGAATCTATAATCCAAGAAAGAGGATTAGAAGTGGCCAAACAGGAAATTCTACCTTCTGTAGCAGAAAATACAGTAGAATCTGATTGGGAGGAAATTGGACCAAACATCTGTTGGAGCTCCACCATCTGTTGCTTACTGAAATTGCTGGAAGGACTGTCATGTGTAGTAACATCTGCTGGTCTCGCTGATTGAGACGGAATGGGAGAAAGAGACGCATCCGAAAGGGTAAAATTAGATGGACGAGGGCTCACTGGAGAGCTAATTGCAGAAGCAGCAAGTTCTGCTGTACCCATATTTTCTAAATAAGGAAGAAAGGTCGAGAGAAAAGGGAAAAAAGAAAAAAATTGAAATTTGGAAGAGAGGATCGACCCGCATCTGATACCATGTAGAAAAACAGATATTTTGAGGTAGAGAAAACAGTTCTCTATTTCCTGATGATTATTGATAAAATAGCACCTATTTATAGGTTACAAAGAGAGCCTAATCTAGGGAAAACTACACAAAATCAGCAGCTACAAATATGTGCACCTATTTATTAATAAATTCCTAAATATCAGCAGCTAGATATTAGAGAATATAATTCCCTAATTTTCCACAATCTACACCAATCAACACTCCCTCTCAAGCTGGTGAGTAAACATAGTGAGACTCCCAGCTTGGATCTTGGATGTGTTCTCATCTCTTTGGTAGCAATTGTGTCGTCTCAAAAAGTAAAAAAAATCCTCCCTCATTTCGGGAGCCATTGAGTTCTCCCACAGTCATTGTTGATAATTTGCAGCTGTTGTGGCTGGTTTCTGCACCCTCCTGAGATGTCTTCCAGCTTTCCTCTACCAGTGATTTTCTTTTTCTGATTTCTGCATCTTCTTTTGAGATGTCTTCTAGATTTTTTCTGATTTCTGCATCTTCTTTTGAGATGTCTTTCAGCTTTTCTGCCATTCATGGACTGGGTAGTTGCTGCCATTCAACTTATAGCACGTGGTTGACTTAACAACACTATCTTTTCAAGGCTTAGATAGAACCTCATCTAGTTTTTTAAAGGCTTAACTAGAACCTCTTCTCATATCTTTTACAATGGATGGTTAAGATAGAACCAAATAGTTTTTTTTAAGGCTAAACTATAACCTTTCCCTATCTTTTACAATGGATGGCTAAGATAGAACCATATAGTTTTTTTTTTAGGCTAAACTATGACCTTTCCCTATCTTTTACATTGGCTAAGGTAGAACCATTAAAAAGAACACTACCATGGTTTTGCTGGGGTTTTCCAGCCTTTCCTAGCTCGGATACCATGTAGGAAATCAGAGTAATTCTCTTATTTTATTAGAAAGATCTATTACATATTTATATACAAGCTATATCTCTATCTTAGGAAACTTTAAATTAGGAAAGAGACTAATTTTAGGAAAAGATATAATCCCTTAAAGTAAGGGATTGTAAATACAAGAAATATTCTCGTAATCCTTAATTTACTCTACACGTATATTCCTACATAACTAACATCTACAATAAGAGGGACCAACCGTATCCAAGTAACTACGTGCTGAATTTCGAAAGGAGGAGCATCGAAGGTGCTCATTTGAAAGTGGTCGTGAGTAACCATTTGATGGCTATACTTTCTTTAATAGGTACAATAGGATTGACTCTAGTCATATGAACAGCTTGCTCAAGTTTCATTAATTTGTTTTAGCTTCTTTAGACCTTGAAAAGCTCTAACAAGATTACAGACAACTTCCCTTGAATATTCCAACTTCCATGGCTAAAGAAAGGACTGTGGGAAGGAGTAAGGACGCCAATAGGGTTTTAGCTTAACTCAAAGAATAAGCAAATACCATATGGACATTGAGAGAGATTTTTCTTTACATATTTTCTTTTGCCAGAAGTCAATACCTTTCCTCCATAAAGCGACTAGCCAAATGGCAGAAGTTTAAGCTTAAAGCCATTAATTCATCCCACCTCTGACTGTCGATATTTATATTAGAGAAATTGCACCGTCAAGGCATATGCCTTCACTAAGTCAATTAGCTATGCTTCTAATATATGCATGCACAAGAAGCAATGAACCGAAAAAAGGTTAACAAACTCATGATAATACTTTACCGATCAGCTATTGCAAGAATTATTCCCACGTCAGTTTTTGGAAGCATATCTCCAGAAAACCTAGGAAGTGTGATCTCTAACAAGGCCTCAGCAATCTATTACAACAAAAGTATAAAAAATAGTCAGATGCTTGGTAAATCCAATACAGGAACAAAGCACACAGAAGTTGAGAAGTACTCGTCTATGAGATATTTCATACAAGCATAAAACAAGATCAGAAGAAACAACCTGGTCTGAATAGCCATCTCTAAGTGCATAATGACGGGCCATTATACCCGAGAGTGAAGTAAATTCTGTGACAACAGCAGTAGCAAGATCTGACATGGCAAGTGATGCGGCCTCCTTAATAATCTGAAGCATATCTTCTTCAACTCTGAGGTCCACACTTAATTTACAAACCATGCTTTCGACTCGTACCATCTTGTCCATCATTGTTCCTAACTTCTCCTGTCATTTCATATGGTCAAAGAATAAAGACTGTTGTACTTTTAACCTTTCTGTACAGCGTAACCGTAATCTTATCCTTAGAGAGAGACACACACAGACATCTAAGATGCAGGATGTATCAATTCATCAGGGATAACACTGTTTGTTACTTCCAGATAATTTTATTCATTGATATCAATGTCTAGATGTTTCTTCACCATAAAAATTATATACAGAGTACTAATACCATCCAACCTTTACCTTTTAATGTTAATTAAATAAGGTCAAATTGAGATTCTGAGTTCAAATTTGATGAAAAACTGTAGACATCACCGAAAAATTCTAGCACCAAGATCATCTTTTGTAGATAATTGTCAAGTAAATAGAGTTAATTCTTTTGTAAATATCTAAGTAATTTAGATATACTATAACTCTAATCTCTTAAGGTAGTTTAGATAGCCAATAACTTTTATCTATTAAGTAGTTTAGATAACCTTTATCTCTTATATTTTATAGGATTAAATTCTATCTAGACTAGTTTGGGTTTTATTAGAACTCCTTGTACTAAATCTATATATAGTTGGCTTGTATGTACTCTTGAAATCAATTCAAGGAAAAGCAGTGAATCAAATTGATCACTGCTCAAAATACTCTTCTTTATTTTCTACATGGTATCAGTCTAGGTTTTTCAAATCCTTTCTCAAAAAAAACTTAGTTAATGGCTGGCGGAAAAATATTCAAGATTAGCGCAAAGGCTAGTCCATCCCCACGACCACGTAGGGACAATCAACCACATTTGGTCACTTTAGTAAGAAATGCTAGCGGCCAATTTTGCAAGCAACATGGAGGTAATCTTTCTTTTGCAAATACTGTTGACAACACAAATTTCACTACTTGGATTGTCGTTAGTGGAGCTTCTAACCACATGACAGGAGATCTGAGCTTATTTACCGAATTCATCAAGCTTGAGGCCCAATCGAATGTAAAGACAGCAGATGGTTCTTTAGTAGCCATTGAAGGAAGTGGAACAATTCAAGTAAATCAGGATATTGAATTGAATTCAGTGCTTTATGTTCGAAAATTAGCTTGCAACTTGTTGTCTGTTAGTAAATTGTCTCGTGACTTGGGGCTGTTATACTAAATTTGATTTACATGGCTGTAATTGGCAATGCTAGGTTGCACTGTGGACTCTACATTCTTCAAGGTTCTTTGCCTTCACCAAAACAAGCCTAATCCAATTGCATCTCCGAATCTATTTCCACATCAGACCCTATTTCCGGTAAAATTATGTTACTACACTTTAGATTAGGACACCCCAATTTCTTTTATTTGGCCAAGATGTACCCAGATTTGTTCACCAATAAAAAGATCAAATCCTTTCATTGTGACATTTGTCAATTTGCCAAACATCAAAGAACCACATACCCTCCATCCACCTATAAACCTTCTCACCCTTTTTCCATTGTCCATAGTGATATTTGGGGTCCTTCCAGGGTTAAAAATGTTAGCGGAGCTAGATGGTTTGTAACCTTTATAGATGACCATAGTAGGATTACTTGGACCTTTCTTATGAGGGAGAAATCTGAAGTTAGTGAAAAATTTTAAAAACTTTCACAATATGGTCGAAAATCAGTTTCAAAGTAAAGTTCACATTTTTAAAACTGATAATGGGAGTGAATATTTCTCAAAAAGTCTAAGATCCTATTTTAAAGAAAAGGGCATTGTTCATATTAGTTCTTGTGTTGATAGTCCTCAACAAAATGGGGTTGCCGAGAGAAAAAATAGGCATCTTTTGGAAGTAGCTAGGTCTCTTTTATTCTCTTCCAATGTTCCTAAATATTTTTGGGGGGAAGCTGTCCTTACTGCCACTCACCTTATTAATAGGATGCCTAGTCGAACTCTAAAGTTTCAATCACCTAAAAATGTCCTCCTTAAAAAATTTCCTCGGTTCAAACCTATGTCATGTGATCTTCCACTAAAGATTTTCGGTTGTTCAACTTTTGTTCATGTTTATCAACAACATAGGTCTAAGTTGGATCCAAGGTCACTCAAGTGTATTTTTTTAGGTTACTTATCCACTAAGAAGGTTACAAATGTTATTCCCCAATTACAAAAAAGACATGTTACTATGGATGTTACCTTCCTTGAAAATAAACCTTATTTCTCTAAAACTAAAATTTAGGGGGAGATTCAAGATTAATTTCAATTTTGATTTTTTGATAGCCTTCAGAATTTGTCAAGTTTCTCATCACAACCTACTTCTAATTCACAATCCAATTTTATCCCACCGCCCGTGCTTTCATCTCCTTTACAACCATCTTTACATTCTTCTCCTACTAGACAAAATTCTAGCCCTGTTAGAACTCCAGAAAGAATCCACCCATCACCTTTCAAAACCCCTCAAAAGACCCTACCAAAAGGGAGAGAACTTAGCGTCTACAAAAGGAGAGAGAAGTCCACCTTGCAACCTAGACGCTGCCAAGAATTGGAACTGAGTCCAATTACCATGGAAAACTTGGAAGGTATGGAATCTCCTCTTAATGAAAATCCTATTCCTTTTGTTAATACTGATGATTTGCCGATTGCTCAAAGGAAAGGTGTGATGAAGTGTACTGCTCATCCAATAGAAAAGTATGTTGCTTATAGTCGTTTAATGCCACCATTCAAGGCATTCATGATGAAAATTGATGACATTCAAATTCCAAGAACAATAGAGGAGGCTTTGAATGATCCTAGGTGGAAGAAGGCAATCGAGGAAGAAATAAAAGCCCTTGAGAAAAATGAGACTTGGACTCTGACAGACCTACCGCAAGGAAAGAAGCCAGTGGGGTGCAAATGGGTTTTCACAGTGAAGTACAATTCAGATGACAACACTGAAAGATTCAAAGCCAGGTTAGTGGCTAAGGGGTTCACATAGTCTTATGGTATAGTAATCCAAGAAACCTTTGCTCCAGTTGCAAAATTAAACATGGTAAGAGTTTTATTGTCTCTTGCGGTGAACCAAGATTGGCCACTTCATCAATTAGACATAAAAAATGCCTTCTTGAATGGCAATTTGACAGAGGAAGTGTACATGGGGATTCCGGAAGGCATCAAGAGAGATCCAACAGCTCACAAAGTATGTAAATTGCGGAAATCCTTGTATGGCCTAAAGCAGTCCGCAAGGGCCTGGTTCGACAGATTTGCCAAGGTAATTATTGGGAGTGGTTATAAACAATGTCAAACTGACCCTACCTTGTTTATTAAGGTAAATCAAAATGGTAAAAGAACAATTTTAATTGTTTATGTGGATGATATAATAATCACTGGGGATGATATTGAAGAATTAAAGAGGCTAAAAGATTCACTAGCCAAGGAGTTTGAAACCAAAGACCTCGACAGTCTTAGGTACTTTCTTGGAATGGAAGTGGCAAGATCAAAAACCGGTATAATTATCTGTCAGAGGAAGTACATCCTTGATCTTTTGACCAAAACTGGCATGCTCGGTTGTAAACCAACTGAAACCCCAATGGAGCCCAACTTAAAGTTCAAAAAAGATGATGGAGGTGTTCCAGTAAGCAAAGAGCATTACCATCAATTGGTTGGTAAGCTAATTTATTTATCTCTTACGAGGCCTGACATTGCTTTTTCTATTAGTATTGTTAGCCAATACATGAATGATCCAAGAGAAGAGCATCTTGATGTATACAAAATTTTACGGTACCTTAAAATGACTCCGGGACATGGCTTGTTATTTAAGAAAAGCGAAGAAAGGTCGATAAGAATTTTTACTGATTCAAGTTGGGCTGATGAGTTAACTGATAGAAGATCAACTAGTGGATATTGTGCTTCCGTGTGGGGAAACTTGGTCACTTGTAGGAGTAAAAAGAAAGTCGTGGTGTCTAGAAGTAGTGCAGAAGCCGAGTATCGAGCACTAGCACTTGGGATTTGTGAAGGCATGTGGTTACAAAGAATGCTGACTTAAATGGGATTAGATCACTTCAAGCAGTTTGAGTTGCAACAGTTAGCAGATATTCTCACCAAGGCTCTTCCAAGAGTAGTTTTTGACAATCTTAAATCCAAGCTGGGTATCTACAATATGTATTCACCAGCTTGAGGGGGAGTATAGATAATTGTCATGTAAATAGAGTTAATTCTTTTGCAAATATCTAAATAATTTAGATATACTATAACTCTAATCTCTTAAGGTAGTTTAAATAGCCAATAACTTTTATCTATTAAGTAGTTTAGATAACCTTTATCTCTTATATTTTATAGGATTAAATTCTATCTAGACTAGTTTGAGTTTTATTAGAACTCCTTGTACTAAATCTATATATAGTTGGCTTGTATGTACTCTTGAAATCAATTCAAGGAAAAGCAGTGAATCAAATTGATCATGCTCAAAATACTCTTCTTTATTTTCTACATCTTTCACTAGATATATAACAAAATAAAATAACTTACATGGAAAAGAATACCCTTCAGTTGACTACGGAAATCCTTAAATCTTTTATTTGTATCCAGTTCATAGAAAAATTTGGCATCTTCGTATCGAGCTCTGGAAAAGAATAAGTGAAAATTTTGCTCATTGTTTGGATTCTATTAAAGATCAATGAAGATGTAAAATAAAACAAAAAGGCTAGCTCCAGGTAAATAAGACAACAACCAAGAAGATGGTAATTAATCAAGGCATCTTAGGTTAAAACATCCTTTCTCAACCAATTCCAAATATGAACTCTTAACGGAGGAACTTAAACAAGGATCATGGTTAAATTCTATTCCCTTCGCTATAAACAAGAAGTAACAATTTAGTTATACCTTAGAACAGCTTCATTTCCTTTTCTCACCACCATCTCATTGATTGCTCCATTTGCCACCTAAAAGAACACAGTGTTACCTGACAAGGCCATCAAAAGCAAACAATTGAAAACTTTTTCTCAAAAAGCAACTCTTACTGCAATGAAGTAGGGCAACAACTTTCCATTATCATCAGTGATAGGAAAATACTTTTGGTGCTTCTTCATAACCTGCATTTATTGGTGCATAGCATTAATACATGTAAAAGTATCCTACAAATGCCAAGATCATGGAATTGAATATCTAAGCATACAATAAGATCACCCAGTTATCTCAAAGAGCCTGGGATTACATACAACCTCAATGACCATAAGGTATGTGGGGGGGGAGGGGGGTATCACATACAAATTTAGCCAGACAAGGGGTTTCTCAACAACTTACCATAGTTAAGAGATCGCCTGGAAGCTCTAAGAAAGACTCTTTAAACTTTCCAAGCACTGGAACAGGTGCCTCAACAAGATTTACAACCTGGAACATTAAAATACTATAAGAGCAAGTCTCTTTGCAAGAGAATTCACCAAAGAGAGCATAGAGCAGTAGCTGATAACTCCAAGAGTTACCTCATTGAACAAGCTTTCCTGAAAGGCAATGTTTCCGTTGACACTTTTTGCTAATAAATGTGAGCGCTCCAAAATTGTTTTCTTTCTATCCTGTCAATAGAGATTCAGTTCACCTTTAAAGTCTATGAGGAAAGAAAAGAGAAGTTTACAGAATCAAAGATTATCCTGATAAACGGAAAATATGAAAAAGAAAAAGGAACTCCTGAAAATAAAGTACCCAAAATTACTTCATCGTACCTCAATATCAATATCAATTCCAGCACTCTTCATTATACTAGCATAAGATTCTGCACTTTCTACCTGTAGAAAGTATTTCACAGCTGAAATAAACACACTTAAAAAAGAAGTGGCGCAAGCACCATGCAATGTTTTCTAATGTCCAACAAAGTTGCGCAACTCTCCAATAAGTTTTCCATAAGCACTTTAAAATAGATTGTTAGGTTCCACTTGTTTAAAAGTTGGGCAACTCTCCAATAAGTTTTCCATAAGCACTTTAAAATAGATTGTTAGGTTCCACTTGTTTAATTTTGTGCACTCAATGACAATTGTAAAAGTAAAACTATAGTGAGACAAAAGCAATTGTATCAAATAATCATAAGGGTGTAAGAATACGCATAGTAATCCTAATCCGTATAGGAGTTAATTTATTAATTTAATTGTTGTAGTAGTACTCTAAGTCTTTTAGATGGAGTAGGAAGACTAAACCTAGTAGGACTCCTTATCTAACTTAAAGTCTTAGCCTATATTAGGTTGTAAGTAACATGGTATCAGCCTAAATTCAATCCAATCGATTTTTTTTTCTTTCTCTGATGGTTAATTCCGGTTAAAGTGACTTGCGCTCTTTATCCTCTACATCTGCTTCCTCGATGGCAGATTTGTTGGAACCTTCTGGTTCGACTTCTTTGTGCCATAGGTTCACAGGCACAAATTATGTTCAATGGTCCCAGTCTGTTAAACTCTTCCTTATCGGGAGAGGAACTCTAGGATATGTCATTGGGAAAACTTCAAAACCTGCTGCAACTGATGAAGGTCTGGAAAAGTGGATCCAACAGGATGGTCGAATCATGTCTTGGCTCATCAATACCATGGTCCCTGAAGTTGGTTCTCAATTTCTTCTTTATAAGACTGCCAAGGAGATTTGGGATGCTGCTCGGGATACTTACTCCAGCACAAACAACAACCCAGAGTTGTTTGGGATCGAAAGCACTGCTGCTGCACTGATACAGGATGGGATGACTGCTACTCAATACTACACAACTCTCACCAATTTGTGGCAGCAAATTGACATGTATGAAGCCCATGAATGGGAGACCCCAACTGATGTTGCACTGTTTCAAAAGATTAACGAACAAAGAAGAATTTTCCAGTTCCTCAATGGCTTAAATAGGGATTGTGATCCAGTCAAATCCAGGATCCTTGGCCTTAATCCCCTTCCTTCACTGAGAGAGGTCTTTTCTGAGATTCGAAGAGTGGAAAGCCGTCGCCTCTACATGATTCCAGAAGCCCCTATTCCTGACAGCTCTGCCATGGTCACACAGTCTACTTCCACCCCTAGAACAAAGAAGGGACGAGCTACATCTAACTACTGCAAAAAACAAGGCCATTTAAAGGAAAATTGCTGAAAATTACATGGGAAGCCCTCTGACTTGAAGCCTGATAATAATAAAAACAAATCTGCCTCCTCCTTTGATGATTGGTCAAACTACTACTTCAGGTGGTTTTACTAAACAACAAATGGCTCAGTTACCAAAAAAATGTTTAGTAAACTAACTTGCAATATTGAAGGTAATTTGGCCAGTACAGAACCTGAAGGTATGGATTACAATCCTTCCCCTACTGCTTTTCTTTCAACTTCAAATATATCTACTTGGATTATTGATTCTAGAGCCACTGACCATATAACTGGTAATAAGGAACTGTTTTTTTACCTCCATACCTCTTCCTTTAAAAACTCCATTAAGATAGCCGATGGGTCTTAATATAAAATCCAAGGAAAAGGTTTTGTCTTTCTTACTCAAGATTTACTTTTGAAAGATGTGTTATTTGTGCCTGATCTAAAGTGCAACTTATTGTTAGTGAGTAAATTATCCAAGGATTTTAACTGTCCTGAAGTTTAAGGGTTCTGATTGTGTTTTACAGGAACTGGATAGGAAGAAGACGATTGGCAATGCTAGCTTGCAAAATGGTTTATATGTCTTCTCCAGTATTCAATTCCCTCAAAACCCTTCTTCTACAGCTTGTATTTCTTCCTTAGGACAAGATGATATCATGTTGTGGCATTTTAGGTTAGGCCATCCAAGTTTTTTCTATCTTTCCAAATTGTTTCCCAAATTATTTAATAATAAAAAACCTTCCTCTTTTAAATGCCATGTTTGTCCTCTTGCAAAACAAACTAGAAATTCATATTTACCCTATACCTATAAACCCTCACATCCTTTTTCCCTTGTCCACAGTGATGTTTGGGGTCCTTCTCGTGTGAAGAATATTACTGGGGGTCGTTAGTTTGTCACATTTATTGATGATCATAGTAGGCTTACTTGGACATACTTGTTAAAAGAAAAATTAGAGGTTAGTCAAGTCTTTGAACAATTCTATAGTATGGTTGAAACCCAATTTAAGACTAAAATTCAAATTTTTAAGTCTGACAATGGGGGAATTTTTCACTAAGTCCTTAGGTGAATTCTTCAAAGATAAAGTCATTGTTCATATAAGTTCATGTGTTGATACTCCACAACAAAATGAGATTGCAGAAAGAAAAAATAAACATCTTTTAGAAGTAACCCGAGCTCTAATGCTTTCCAACAATGTGCCTCATTACTTGTGGGGTGAGGCATTATTAACCTCTACTTATCTTATTAATCGTATGCCTAGTAAAGTATTGAATTTTCAAACACCCAGGGATGTATTCTTATCTTTCTTTCCATCCTTCAAACCTATGAACTCTAATCTTCCCTTGCGTATCTTTGGTTGCACTGTTTTTGTACAGAATTTCAGTCCTACGAGATCTAAATTTGATCCCAAGTCTTTGAAATGTGTTTTAGTTGGATATTCTTCACTCAAGAAAGGCTACAAATGTTACCATCCCCCTTCTAAAAAATTCTTTGCTACTATGGATCTAACCGTTTTTGAGCAGGAACCTTATTTCTCCAAGACTGAAATTAAGGGGGAGACATTTGGTAATAATTTTCAGCTTGTTCCTACACAAGTTCCTCTCTCTTCACCTTCTCATTATCCCCCTTACTTGAGTCTCAAACTTCTTCCCATACTCCTCCTAACTCATCACCTAACCCATACCTTTCTCCTGTTACTTCTCCTGCTTCAAAACAGTCAACTCAAACTTCTTCATAGCCTCCAAAACAATTGCAGGCCTATACCCGGAAAAAGGAAGACTATTCCAGAAACTATTCTGCAATCTAGCACTCGTCAAGAATTAAATTTCAGTCCAGTTGCTTGTGAAGAAAGTGAAGGTAATGAATCTGTTAATATACCTTCTCATCTTCTTTATGATTACGAACCTATTGCTAAGAGAAAAGGGGTGAGACAATGTACCAAGTACCCTATCCAAAGGTATGCTGCCTATGGAAGTTTAGTGCCTTCATTCAAAGCTTTTACAGCTTGTTTAGACAAGGAACAGATTCCAAAGAGCTATGAAGAAGCAGTTCAGAATCCTAAATAGAAGAAGGCTATAGAGGAAGAAATTGAAGCACTTCAAAAGAATGGAACTTGGACTATTACAGACCTACCCCAGGGCAAGAGGACTGTCGGCTGTAAATGGGTATTTACCATCAAATATAATTCTGATGGGACTATTCAAAGGCACAAGGCAAGGTTGGTCGCAAAAGGGTTTACTCAAACCTATGGGATCGACTTCAAAGAAACTTTTGCTTCAATGGCAAAATTGAATTCAGTTCGAATTCTTCTTAGTTTGGAAGTAAATTGTGACTGGAAACTACACCAACTAGATATCAAGAATGCATTCCTAAATGGAAATCTTGAGGAGGAAGTTTACATGGAAATTCCTTCAGGGGTAAAAGGTGCAGGACAGCCTCATAAAGTTTGCAAACTAGCAAAATCACTCTATGGACTTAAACAATCTACTAGAGCCTGGTTTGAGAGATTCACCAAGGTTATATTGAAGAATGGGTTCAAGCAATCCTCGGCCGATCACACCTTGTTCAGTAAGGTAACTTCTTCCAATAAAAGAGTAATCTTAATTGTGTACGTGGATGACATAATTATGACAGGAGATGATGAAGAAGAAGTTAGTGTTAGTTATGTAGGAATATACGTGTAGAGTAAATTAAGGATTACGAGAATATTTCTTGTATTTACAATCCCTTACTTTAAGGGATTATATCTTTTCCTAGAATTAGTCTCTTTCCTAATTTAAAGTTTCCTAAGATAAAGATATAGCTTGTATATAAATATGTAACAGATCTTTCTAATAAAATAAGAGAATTACTCTGATTTCCTACATGGTATCAGATGCGGGTCGGTCCTCTTCCAAATTTCAATTTTTTTCTTTTTTCCCTTTTCTCTCGACCTTTCTTCCTTATTTAGAAAATATGGGTACAGCAGAACCTGCTGCTTCTGCAATTAGCTCTCCAGTGAGCCCTCGTCCATCTAATTTTACCCTTTCGGATGCGTCTCTTTCTCCCATTCCGTCTCAATCAACGAGACCAGCAGATGTTACTACACATGACAGTCCTTCCAGCAATTTCAGTAAGCAACAGATTGTGGAGCTCCAACAGATGTTTGGTCCAATTTCCTCCCAATCAGATTCTACTGTATTTTCTGCTACAGAAGGTAGAATTTCCTGTTTGGCCACTTCTAATCCTCTCTCCTGGATTATAGATTCTGGTGCCTCTGACCATATGACAGGCAACCTTCAGCTATTTCGCACCTTTAACCATTGCAACTCTAAAACCTCCATCAAAGTTGCAGATGTGTCTCTCTCCCAAGTAAAAGGAAGTGGCACTATTCAAGTGGGTGATAAACTGGTTTTGCCTAATGTGCTATATGTTCCTAATCTTGCCTGTAACTTGTTATCAGTTAGTAAGTTAGTTCAAGATATTAAATGTGATGCTCACTTTGGAATTAATGGGTGTGTATTTCAGGAACAGGGCTCGAAGAAGGTGATTGGCAGTGCTAGGCTATCCAATGGTCTCTATATCCTTGATGAATTACCAACTCAAATTTTTTCAGTTTCACGTTGTTTTAAGACTTCATCTTCTTATTCTTTAAGTAACCCTGATGAGATTATGTTGTGGCATTGTAGGCTAGGACATCCAAATTTTGTGTATCTTTCAAAATTGTTTCCCAATTTATTTAGCCATAAAAGCCTTCTTTTAAGTGTGAAGTATGTCAAATTGCTAAACATACCAGACAAACATATGCTCCTTCCTCATTTACACCCACATCTCCTTTTTCTATAATCCACAGTGATATTTGGGGTCCGTCTAAGGTCAGAAGCTTATCTGGGTCTAGGTGGTTTATTACCTTTATTGATGACTATTCTAAGACTACTTGGACTTTTTAAATGAGGGAAAAGACGGAAGTTTAGTCAATTTTCAAAACTTTTTATCAAATGATTGAGAATCAGTTTGACAAACATATTAAGGTTGTGAGGAGTGATAATGGGCGTGAATACCTTAGTCAATCTCTTGGGTGTTATTTTCGGGAAAAAGGTATTGTCCATCTTACTTCTTGTGTCAACACTCCACAACAAAATGGAGTTGCCGAAAGAAAAAACAGACATCTACTAGAGGTTACGAGGTCTCTTCTTTTTTCCGCCAAAGCACCTAAATATCTTTGGGGGGAAGCCTTACTTACTGCCACCTACCTTATCAACAGAATGCCCAGCAAAACCTTGGGTTTTGTAGCACCAACAGAAGCCTTATTCAAACATTTTCCTCACTTTAAACCACTGTCATCTGTTCTTCCTCTTAGGGTATTTGGCAGCACAGCTTTTGTTCATGTGCATGATAAAAATAGAAGTAAGTTGGACCCTAAATCAATCAGGTGTGTGTTTATAGGATATTCCTCTAGTCAAAAGGGTTACAAATGCTATTCTCCTATTTCTAAAAAGACCTATGTCTCTTTCGATGTCACTTTCTTTGAGGATAACCCATATTTTGCAGGGACTGAACTTCAGGGGGAGAAAAATGAGGAATTTCAGCCCTTTGTTTTTCCACCTTCCATCATTTCTCCTCTACCAGACATTCCTCTCATATCCCATCCTAAAACCACCAGAAAAGAAAACACTATGCCAACAGAAATGCACTCTCCTCGGACCAACAAATCACCAAGTCCTTGTACAACACCTCTTCCAGCACCTAGGGCTGTAGCACAAATTTCCCCTACTTATGTGCATCCACAACCGGCTGACAGTAAAATTAAGGTGTATACCAAGAGAAGAAGAGTCCCTAATGAAGTAAATAACCAGCCTAGCACTTGTCAAGAACCAGACTCAAGTCCTGTTGCTGTTGAACCGGGCTTAAATCCTGTTACTGTCCTTCGCCGGCACTATATTCGGCTTCCTTACCAGATCAGCGCCGTAGGATTCCTGGCTCCCGGGGCCGGTGGTCAGCGCGCAAAACCGAACGCGGAGCGACGTCGTTTGGTGCAACGGAGAAGATAAGATGACGGAGGAGGAAGAGAAAGAGATGGGAAAAAAGGTAGGGTGAAAGTTGGGCTTGAGAATTGAAGCCATAACGAGTTAACTGAGTCAGTGAGTCGTCGGAAGGAAGAATCGGAGGAGTTAATGGTCGCATTATTGTTTTGTAATCGGAAAGGAATATCTTGAAAATTAGCCCAGCACAAGGGGTGAATTTTAGGTACCTCAGAATTCTGTTAACAGCCTCCAAATGTTCTTCTCGAGGATCACTCATGTGTTGGCTTATAACACTCACTGAGTATGCAATGTCTGGCCTTGTTAGAGAAAGATAAACCAGTTTTCCAACTAACCTTTGATAGGGTTCTTTGTCAACTGGATTACTAGCTTCTTCTTTGTTGAACTTTAACCCTGGGTCCATGGGTGTCTCGGCTGGCTTGCAGCCAAGCATCCCGGTTTCTGTAAGAAGATCTAGGATGTACTTCCTTTGGTTGATGACTAAACCTTCACTTGACCTTCCTACTTCCATACCCAAAAAGTACCTTAGACTCCCCAAGTCCTTTGTTTCAAACTCTCGGGCAAGAACAGCCTTCAAATTCTCAATTTCTCCACTATTATCCCCTGTAATAATTATGTCATCAACATACACAATTAATAAGGTCATTTTACCAGTTACTGCAACCTTTCTGAACAGGGTGTGATCAGCCTGACTTTGTTTGAATCCATTCTTTACCATAGCCTTTGCAAACCTCTCGAACCAGGCTCTTGGAGATTGCTTAAGTCCATACAGTGATTTGTTGAGTTTGCACACTGTATTTCTAGTTGTTTTACCTTCTAGACTAGGTGGTATTTGCATATATACTTCCTCCTCGAGCCTCCCATTGAGAAAGGCATTTTTGATGTCTAGTTGGTGTAATTTCCAGTCCTTGTTCACAGCTATGGACAGCAAGACTCTAATGGTATTCAATTTAGCCACTGGTGCAAAGGTTTCTTGATAATCCACCCCATAGGATTGTGTAAAGCCTTTAGCCACCAGCCTTGCCTTATACCTCTCAATGCTCCCATCTGAGTTGTACTTGATGGTGAACATGTGAGAAAGGGGCCATGGTGGCCGGAGAAGCAATTAATGATGGTGGTTTGTGTGTGTGATCGGTGGTTAAGGATTTGTTGTTTGAAGAAGATGGAAAGGATATTTTCCAGAGAGAACAATGTGTTTCTCTGTATTTTCTTATTATTCTTAATTATTCAAATGTGTGTAAGGTGAGCCTTTAAATAGGCAATTACAGAGTTTTAGTATAGTTAAACTATACTTTTATCTCTAATTTAAATAATATTTATCCCTAATTTAAATAAGACTTCTAGTAAATCTAAAATACTAACTTGGGAATAAACTCTAATTATACATTAAATAAAACTCTACCACTTCTCGGATAACTTACACTCTCCCTCAAACTCTAACACTTCTTAGATAACTTACACTCCCCCTCAAGCTGGTGAGCTAACGTAGCACCAGCTTGGATCTTGAATGTGATGCCCTACTCATATTTCTTTTGTTGTTTCTTAGAGAAAAAGATCTCCCTTTTCCGGGAGCCATTGAGTTGAACAACTAGGATATAATCATGTTGTTCTTTGCACGGTCATTGTTGAAAATTTGCAGTTGATGTTGCTGGTTTCGGCATCCTTCTTGAGATGACTACCAACTTTGCTGTAATTGTTGGTTTTGCACCTTCCTTAGATGTCTTCCAGCTTTCCTCTGTCAGTGATGATCTTTTTCTGGTTTTTGCATCTTCTGAGATGTCTTCCAGCTTTTTTTGCCATTCACGGACTAAGTAGCTGCTTCCATTCAATAACGATCACAGGAATCTACACTCTCTCTCAAGCTGGTAGTTACACGTACTAGAGTAACTGCTCGGATTTTTGATGTAGAATCCCTTGAAAAATAATATAGTTTTTCTTTAAGGCTAAACTAAAACCTTTTCTCCTATCTTTTTAGGATTGATGGCTAAGATAGGACCAAATAGTTTTTTAAGGCTAAACTATAACCTTTTCGACAAAACAACAAAAATAAACGAGCAGAAATTTCACCAGAGATGTAAGATTCCAACGAAGGAGAAGCCAAGGAACGAGCGTGGCCTAATGATAACAGCAGAAAAAATGTGCATATAAAAAAAATCAGATCAGAGATGCAGCAGTGGTGACGACATCAAGATCGTTGTTGGCTCTGATACCATGTGAGAAAGGGGCCATGGTGGCCGGAGAAGCAATTAATGATGGTGGTTTGTGTGTGTGATCGGTGGTTAAGGATTTGTTATTTGAAGAAGATGGAAAGGATATTTTCCAGAGAGAACAATGTGTTTCTCTGTATTTTCTTATTATTCTTAATTATTCAAATGTGTGTAAGGTGAGCCTTTAAATAGGCAATTACAGAGTTTTAGTATAGTTAAACTATACTTTTATCTCTAATTTAAATAATATTTATCCCTAATTTAAATAAGACTTCTAGTAAATCTAAAATACTAACTTGGGAATAAACTCTAATTATACATTAAATAAAACTCTACCACTTCTCGGATAACTTACACTCTCCCTCAAACTCTAACACTTCCCAGATAACTTACAGAACACCCACTTGCATCCAACAGCTCTCTTTCCCTCTGGTAGATCTGTCAAACACCATGTCTCATTTTTCTCAAGTGCCCTTACTTCTTCTATAGCTTTCTTCCATTTGGGATTCTTTAAGGCCTCCTCCACAGTTTTAGGAATCTGCACACTGTCTAGGCTGGTTGTAAAGGCCTTAAAAGTGGGCTGAAGTCTACCATAGGCAACAAATTTGTTAATTGGGTGCATAGTACATTTCCGTACTCCCTTTCTAATAGCAATAGGAAAGTCACCAAGGTCACTAGAATCTTGAGGAGTAATGTTCACCAAGAAAAATTCAGACAGAACAGTGAAGGTATACACGGATTCAAGCTGGGCAGGAGAGCTCACTGATAGAAGGTCAGTTAGTGGATATTGTGCTTATGTTTGGGGCAACTTGGTTACTTGGAGAAGCAAAAAACAGGCTGTGGTGTCAAGAAGCAGTGTTGAGGCAGAATTTAGAGCATTAGCTCTTGGAATATGTGAAGGAATGTGGATAAAGAGGCTTCTCAAAGAGCTGGAGTTGGATGAAAAGACTGAGTTCGAGGTCTATAGTGACAGCCAGTCAGCAATGAGTATTGCTAAGAATCCAGTGCAACATGACAAAACCAAACACATTGAAATAGATAGGCACTTTATCTATGAGAAAGTGAATGGTGGTATTGCACAGCTAAATTATATTCCTACCAGGAGCCAGATAGCTGACATCTTTACTAAAGCACTTCCAAGAGTTATTTTTGATGAGTTTACATCCAAACTGGGTATATACAACATATACACAGTTTGAGGGGGAGTGTTAGTTATGTAGGAATATACGTGTAGAGTAAATTAAGGATTACGAGAATATTTCTTGTATTTACAATCCCTTACTTTAAGGGATTATATCTTTTCCTAGAATTAGTCTCTTTCCTAATTTAAAGTTTCCTAAGATAGAGATATAGCTTGTATATAAATATGTAACAGATCTTTCTAATAAAATAAGAGAATTACTCTGATTTCCTACAGTTAGCAAATTGACAAACTTCTTAAGTAGAGAATTTGAAATCAAAGATCTTGGGAGTTTGAGATACTTCCTAGGCATGGAGGTAGCAAGAACCAGCAAAGGGTTAATTATCAACCAACGGAAGTATATCTTGGATCTTCTTAAAGAAACAGGTTTACTGGGTTGCAAACCTGCAGACACACCAATGGAGGCAGGCCTAAAATTCAACAAACCAGGAACCGGTCTTGCGGCTGACAAAGGACTCTACCAAAGATTAGTATGTAAATTGATTTACATGTCCCTCACCAGACCCGACATCTCCTTTCCAGTAAATGTCATAAGTCAATATATGACAGGCCCTAGACAAGAACACATGGATGCAGCAAAGAGGATCTTGAGGTATTTAAAAGGGACACCAGGACACGGCCTATTTTTTAAGAAAAATCAAGACAGAACTGTGAAAATCTACACTGATGCAAGCTGGGCAGGAGAGCTCACTGACAGGAGGTCAACCAGTGGATATTGTTCCTTTGTTTGGAGAAATTTGGAGACTTGGAAGAGTAAGAAACAAACGGTGGTTTCAAGAAGCAGTGCTGAGGCTGAATTCAGGGCCCTAGCCTTGGGAATATGTGAAGGAATTTGGCTATTGAAATTTCTTAGAGAGTTGGGAATGGCACAAGATGAAAGTTTTGAAATTTTTTGTGATAACCAATCCACTATTCAGATAGCCAAGAATCCTGTAAAACATGACAGGACAAAGCACATTGAAATCGACAGGCACTTCATTGCTGAGAAGTTGGCTAAAGGGACAGTCTCTCTCAACTACATTCCTATAGAAGAAAAAGTGGCAGACACTCTCACAAAGCCTCTGCCAAAAGCTCTTTTCAGCAAATTTTTGTCCAAACTGGGGTTATACAACGTATATTCACCAGTTTGAGGGGGAGTGTAAGAATACGCATAGTAATCCTAATCCGTATAGGAGTTAATTTATTAGTTTAATTGTTGTAGTAGTACTCTAAGTCTTTTAGATAGAGTAGGAAGACTAAACCTAGTAGGACTCCTTACCTAACTTAAAGTCCTAGCCTATATAAGGCTGTAAGTATCTTTGTATTGAATCAGATTTTTCGATCATCTAATAAAACAGAAGAGTTTTCTGTTTATCTTCAAAGGGAAAGATTGAGTATTGGCTGTTCATTCTTTCATCAAAATGCTAAGAGCTAACAGATGCCAGAATAGAAAAAAAAATCTCAGTACACATAAAAACCAGATGAAGTTGGCGTAAACAATAAACAAGTTGCCATACGTACCATGACAGTAGCCTTTGGTGTATTACGAAGACCATAAGATAAGTTTCCACTACATAAAAAAATGAAATAGTAAGCAGAAAGTAAAAACTGGCTGTTAGGAAAGAGGAGAGGATGCAATAGCAATATATAATTACAACTTAATTACCTCAAAATCCCAGCAAATGCAAATGGAACCACTGCATCTCCATGGAGGGACATAATCCAACGAATAGGTCTGCTGAAAAAGACCTAAAGAAAGCAAAAAAAAAAAACATGGTCTTTAGGATATTTCTGAACGGGTAAGAAAAACCATATTATCCACAGGCAAGCCTTGAATAGAAAATCCACGACTCAGATAAGAGAATAGGAGAAAAAAGAAATAACAGAAATACCTGTGAGTTCCAGCGCATGGACTTCGGGAAAGATATTTTAGCAAGCATTCCAGGCAACTCTTCAGATAAAACCTAACATATAAAATAGATGACTACAAAGGTAAATAAATCAAAATGCCATAAATGACTTGGCAAGAATCAAAGATATAAATGAAATTACATAGAAAACGAAGGGGACTAAAGGTGACAAAAACTCTGATATATGAAGCAAAAGAGAGATCAGAATTCAAACCTCCAAAGCAACTCGAGCAGATTCTTTTACACGAGCATAAACATACTCTGTTTTCCCTGGAAAAACAAACAAACAAACATGTATTATAAGAATAAAGCAACAAGTTATTAAGTAACCATGATCAAATCTTTTCACTGACATGGGAACAAATTGATGCCAAAACAAAGATTAGGTTTATACGCAACCAAATCCGCTTCTAATAAATTGGAAGGCGATCAAGTTTTTGCAGACAACAACCGAAAAACAATCTTTTATCAGATAATGCAAATGCAAACATGCCATCTAAACATGATAAGATATTGCATGGAGCCATGCTAAAGATATCCAATGATAATTTGTTCCACTAATGTAAGGGCATGGACAGTTGTAAAGTGCATAACATATCATCCTCATTAATAAAATAACTTCAAGACAATAATTTGTACCAAGTAGGTACAAATCAATTGTTCTGAATTTGTGGAACTTATACCATCGAGAATGTAAGATGCGTTCTTGAGTTTGACCAAACAATAAAACATCACTTCTTTTTCAACGTGACATGGATCTTAGGAGATCATAATGAATGTTGGTTAAGAAATATGTAATGGCCGTTGTTTTCCTCCCTATTTGATGATTTTACCATGATTGCAATAGGTTATATTATATAAGTTTGCTAGAAATAGATGCAGCACAGAATACTGAGAATCAAGTATTATCTTGCAGGAATAAAAAAATGACTCACCATCTGCCTTTCTGAACATAGAGTCCAGTGGAACAGCATATCTGCGGCAAAAACCCTCAGCAGCCTGCAGTAAATTACAAAATTCATATGGGTGGAAACCAAAATAGAAAAGAAAAATGCAAAACTCCAATGGAACTGCCAGAATCCTTTTACTACTGAAATTATACAACCCAACTGGACAAGACATCAGACTTCTTCAGTTAAGCTGAAAAACATTTAGCAAAGCATAATAAGAGGCAACCAAAACCTTTGTAGGATTGCCCTGTGGGTCAAAGGCTTTCGAAACGGGAGGTCCCCGAACCTCAAGTTCATTCTCTGCTTGCTTAGGAAAAAGATTTTCAACAGATATCTGAAATGATAAAACAAGGCTTTGGGTTATGTCACATATAAAAGAATTGAAGTGTCTACCTGGTGTACATGCTCATACAGGAACTTGCACTAAATTAAAAAGAAATACATCCCCGTGACACACTTGAGGTATTTCCACATTGGAAACCATGTTATATCATGACGGGATTACTTGGACCAACTAACATAAGCGATTAATATACTGAAAATAGGTTACAGATTATGATAAACTTACTAATGTAATCATATTTTTGTACACTCTTTCAAGATCATATATATATATATAACTCCAGGTCATCACATCACAATTAAAGGCTTATCACGCTCAACTTCTTAGCAGCAGCATTCTCAAATCAGACGGATATTATTTAAATACACATGCAAAATAAGAACTGTCATATATTGCAAAATTGCATAAAACCCATAGCTGTACCACTACTCTCCGAGGAGTGCTAAAAGCCTGTATGCCACCATGATTCAATCTATGTTTATCCAGAAGCTGTGACACTAAATCTTTAAGCTGCAAGGAACAGAACCAAGCATTCAGTCAACAACTAATATTATCAAATAAGCATCCATCCAGAAATTTACAAGTAAAAAGACAAAGAAAGAAATGAGAAAAGCAATATGCCAAATTCCTTTCCCGTTAACAAAGATGCATATAAAATGGCCAGTAAAATTTAAATCAAATACACAACATATCAGAAAGAGAAAAACATGCTCCATAAAAATCAATCATACTTGCTGGCCTGCGCTAACCACATCATGTGGTGGCATCTCTTCAGTCCCAATTTCTAGAACAAACAATCTTGGATCATGGTGCACCTGTCAAAGTCAAACATGATTTAGATAAACAAAAGATATTGATAAAGGTGAAATAACCATAGAAAACTATTATTTGAATTTAAAGAATGGTTATCAAACGCTGGAGAAAAGTAGAACCTTAAAAGAAACTAGTGAAGTAGCATTTAACAGAATTTTCCATATGGAAAAACTATAGTTGGCTAAATGGAAACAATTTCAAGTTTCAACTAGAGGGGAATAGAAGACAAAAGCCTAGTGCTAAAAAATAAAACAATGGTGGACGTTATCTAGAAATCTTGTGTAAATAGCAGCAGAATAGGAGATGTCAAGAAAATAATGCATTTGTGCTTGAAACATATATTTCAAAATGGGAGGGCAATTTACAAAATGCATGAACTGGTATTTGTGTCATATGTGTTCATTTACAGAAGACATCTTTACATTAAGTTGAGAATAATTTAACATAAAATGCCTCAATTAAGCCATGCACAATTAAGATAAAATGCCTCTAACTTATAAACTTCCAACTTTTTAAGAAAATGGAACAAGGAGACATCACCAATCCACCTTTTTGACTGCTGCCTCCAGAACCTCTTTAGGACATACGTGATCAACAGATTCAGAGACAACACCCAAAGGATGTTCAAGAGATTCTCTTGTCTTTAACCAGAGTAGGGCACATTGACGGGCCAAACTGATAAATCAACAACGACGAGCACCATGAGAGATGTGGGACTAGAACAACAAGGAAAATCAATTAAATAAACAGAGCAATTTCTTTTTTTCAAAGGGTGATCAGTTATCTATCAATAATGCAGTCCATGCCTAGGGACAAGAACAAGGAAAACAATTAAACAAACAGAACAATTTCTTTTGCTCAAGGGAGGATCAATCATCTAAACATACTGCAGCTCATGCCGTCCTCTATATCCCGTTAGTTTACAATGTGAATGAACTGATAAAATGCCAGAAAAGTATCATACCTGCGCATCCGACCAAAATAACGAGCACGCTCTGTTACCCCAACAAAGCCTCTAGAGTCCAAGATATTAAAAGCATGAGATGTCTTCAGAAGCTGGTCATAGCTAGCATGTTGTGGATAAAATGTTAACTTAAAGAAAAAGCAAATAAGGAAAAGTTGAGGAATGCAAATCATTGGAACATCTGTAAACCTACGCAGGAATTGCCAATCCTGAAGCAAGTAGGGAACGAGCTTCTTCCTCAAAAAAATCAAAATGCTTTTGAATATGGTCAACACTGGCATGTTCTAAATAATAAGCACTCATTTCCTTCCTGAAAGTAAACAATTCAATAGAACAATTATCCACATTTTACATAAATAGTAAAACAAAAGCATTTCCAGCCATTAGGCTGCAGATGTTAATAAACTTAACCGGAATAATATATTAAAGACAATCCAAGTCTGGGTCTCTTGGAAGAATCAATGGGCATCAAGCTATGAACATTCAAGACAACTCTTCGATCTAAAAGATGAAAAGAAAAAGGTGAAAAAATTTACTCATTTTCCATGAACAGTTCCCCATATGTAATCCCATCAGCATACTGAATTTTCTTAAAATGATCAACACCCTGCAAATCATAACTGATGTAACTTTAGGCAGACTAAATGAATAAAAAGAAGAATAGAAGAATGATTAATGTAATGAAATTCACCTGAAGTAACATAAGTATGCGCTCAAGGCCATACGTGATTTCAACAGATATCGGTGATAACTGAAGACTTCCAGCCTGAGAGAAAGAGAGGGGGGAGGGGGAGGACACCTCACAGATTCAGATAACTTGGGAGAATCAAGAGAAAACCTCATAATGTTGTCTGAGTGAAAATCACAACTTACAAAAAGAAAAAGAAAAGACATTTCAACATTTAGACGTCAAAGAACAAACCTGCTGGAAGTAGGTGAATTGAGTGATCTCCATCCCATCCATCCAGATTTCCCAGCCCAAACCCCATGCACCGAGTACCTGTAAGAATGCGAGGTCAATAACATCAATGTGATGCTTAAAATAGCATAGTTTTAAAGTGCTCAAAATTGGGAGGCAAACTGGCTTTATCCAATTACATGAAACCATCCAGATTGGAAAACATACATAGCATAAAAAAAGCCACCATGAAAATAGATCATATTACCGGGCTCTCCCAATTGTCCTCGACAAACCGTATATCATGTTCACTAACATCAATACCTGATGCAAACAGAAGAACATGAAAAGGCTAGAAAATCTTATCACTAACACCAAGGTATAAAATTACAAAATGAGAATTTAAGAAAATCAAAGAAAAAGCAAGAAATTCTTATATTCTTCAAGATTTTATTGGTCACAAGCATTATTCTATATTGTGTTCATATTTTTTCATTTGCATCTCTTCCTTGGCTGATCTTAAACTTCGCAAAACACTCTTCTACTAGAGGATGAGATTAGCACAAACTACAACAAAGACAGCATTAGATAATTATGGCAGCTTACAAGGAGAAACAAGCATTTAAATAGCTCTCGCCACTGTATATCAAGAATGGAAGAAAAGGAGGTGAACCAAATACCTAAAGCCGACAGGCTACGAATAAAGAGGTCTTGTGAATTTCCTGGATCAGGCTTTAGTATAACCTGAAAACAATCAAGGAAAATGTGTGAAAATATAAAGGAACTACAAAAAAACTGCAAAGAAGAAGGTTAATAAGTCATTAAAACATCATAAAATGATCTACTCAATAAACCGCACAAACCTGAAACTGAGTGTGGCGTTGGAGCCTGTTAGGGTTTTCTCCGTAACGACTATCATCTGGCCGGATGCTAGGCTCCACATACCTTCAATAGAAAACCCCAAATTCTCCAATGGTTAT
Source organism: Hibiscus tridactylites (assembly GCA_958450335.1). Lineage (NCBI taxonomy): Eukaryota > Viridiplantae > Streptophyta > Magnoliopsida > Malvales > Malvaceae > Hibiscus > Hibiscus tridactylites. The sequence goes on along the minus strand of OY288273.1, from coordinate 18,462,299 downwards.
TAGATATTAGAAGTGCAATGATGCATAGTAGATGTCGTTCAGTATCTTAACAGGAAATTAACTATCGATGTGTTCTTTCAAAAAATATCAAATAAGTCCACATAACACTATACCCTACACCCTGAACAAGAAGAAAACATAATTAAAATGGATGAGTCCATGGAGCACTGGCCAGATAACCTACAATACAAAACTTCATAACCCCCCCCCCCCCCAATTCTATATAAGATGACATGTATAACACACCCAAAAAAGGTGTAATCATTAAAAACAGACTAGAAAACACAAAGGATTAAAATGCATAAGAATTTATTTGAGTTCAAGAAACTTGCAATCATAAGCATACTTACGCAACATTCCATGGTTCTGGACCAAGAACTCTTAAGTATGTCAAAGGATTCATTGTTCCGGCTCCAACCTACTCATTAGAAACAACATCTCAATGAATACTGACTTCCATTTAACAATAACTCAAAAACCCGACCAAGTAAAAGTAAGAAAAAAGTAGAAGAATATGATGATAAGCACAGCCACTGTAAATGAACTTGCAATAGAAAAGGAACCTAAAAACCAACCGCAAATGAACTTTCCAGCGAAAATTACAAAGGAAACAAAATAAGAAGAATACGATAAAAGCAACCACTGTAATGAAACTAGGACGGTACTGTCACAATACCTCAGTGTTGCTGCATTGCATTATAGCACATCCAACCGACGCCCAATATTCCTACCAAATTAGCAACGAATATACAGAATTTCCGTCACTTAATACATATAGTGCGATCATTCATCAGTGTAATGCATGCGATGCGAGTAGTATTTATGAAACCTGGAGTCTTTGAATAGCTTGTTGAAATGTGAGAACAGAGGCTTTCTTCGGCTCGCCACCGCCGGCGTCCGTCGAGGAATGTTGTTGAATTGAAGAAGTGTGAAGAGCAGCGGCGGTGGTTGTTCGACGGAGGTAGCGGCGGCTCAGAGACGGCAGCGGCGCGTGGAGGATGCCATGGGGCTTGGCGAGACGGATGAGAGCGAAGTGTGGAGCGTTAGGCTTGAGAAATGAAATGACTAAGGGGAAAGCGAGAATAGCCATTGCGGGAGAGCTCTCTGTTTGGGGCTTGGATTAACACAAACGAAGAAGAAGAGGAATTATAATATTTAGTTCAGAAGGAAATGGGAATCCGATGAATCATCGAGACAAATTTGTTTGTGTTGTGAGAGATGGTGTGAGTGAGAGCTTAAGATAAACCCTATGGTCTACAAAATAAGGGATAAAGAAGATAAGGAGGCTTTTCTGAATTTTTTACGAATGTGCCGCGCCAAAAAGAAACAAAATTAAGTAGAAATGTATAGGGTAAACTATCCTCGGGTCACCAAATTATTAGCTCGATTCTCTTTTAACCATTGAACTCAAATTTTTATTAATTAAGTCATTAAATTTTCAATTTGATTTCATTGAATTAAGTAAATCTGTATAATAACACATTTGGTCCCATTGTATACACATTTTAAAAATTTGGTTCTAATTTTTATTAATATAAAATTCTTATGATTCAACACATAAATTTGGTGTATAAAATTTGAAGCATGCAGAGTTGTTTGGGAGGAGATAAGGTGGCATGGGCGAAATATGTTTGGGGGCAGCCATAGAATCCGTCGTCATTCTTTCATTGCATGCTAGTGATTCAAGACAGATTACCAACTAAATGTTAGTCATTCTTTCATTGCATGTTAGTGATTACCAACTAAATGTAAGAGATCATTTGTTTGCTGTCTGTAAGTTTTCGAGACTAGTTTGGGAAGAAATCCTGCAAAAATGTGACAATTCATGGCAGGAAGTCATTGAATTGTTGCAGCAATATGGAAGAGGGAAATCTTTGTTGGCATCTTTACTAAGTAAAGCAAAAAAATAATGGAAGATTGCATCCACAGCAGGTTAGAATTCAAAATTGAGATTGATAGGATATACCAAATTCATTACTCCTTCTCCCTTGGGGGCTTAGTTTGTAATTAAGGTTGGTTTGTATAGGGGGTGTTTTGTCTTGACTCTGATTTTGAGCTTCTTTGGATAATAAAGCTCATTTATCTAAAAAAAGAAAGAAAGAAAATTCATCGTTAAATAAGAAACTTATGAAAAATGAAACTTTCAAGACCAAAATTATATAAGATTAAATTTAGAACTAAATGTTACTTAAAAATTTAATACAAATATAAACCCTTTAATTCTTTAACACTCATTTTTCATTTTCGTTAAGTCAAACAAAAAACACATTACACGGCCACGGAGATGTGCATTAAAAACCTTTTAGAAACTTGTTCTGGTGTTTAAATAGTTGTTCTTTTCAGGTTTCCCTTTGCTAGACAGGCACATATCAGTCATACGTGCTTCTCCACTTCTACGATTCGGAGAGCCGCCGTGTATCTTTCATGGAGATGGAGATGCAGGCGTAGAGGTTTTGGAAACTTGTTCCTTGTCATCTTCAAACCCGAATTCTCCGTACAACCCCTGAACCAATCAAAGGCATCGATTCAAACTCAAACCCCGGCAAAAACAATCATGTTTAAAGTCAAGTAGGTGAACGAATCAAATCAAACAATTCAATCTCAAATAAAGTTTAAGTTCTAAAAGTAAAAGTCAGTCGAGCTTGAATTATGTGAACATACCATGGCATCATTGATTCCATAAGCAACACAATAGTGCTCCTGAAAATCAGCAGTTTAAAACAAAAATCATTGAAGATATTAATAAAATCTGTAGAATTTCTTAATCAGCAGACGAGAGGCATATATAATGAAACAACAGCTTATCTATTTGCATTGCTGGCCATAATAAATACTCAGTACAATAAGACCAAATTCATCTTATTTTCCGGGTACTGCTACATTAACTCTCTGTTTGAACCAAAGATTCACTTACCTGCATCATATGCCATTCTTCAAATTCATCAAACAATTCCAGCCGTTCAATTCTGAACACCAGAACATCACATATAAGAAATCCTCTCAAAGAATATTTCACACGTTAAAAAAATGTCAAGCTTTCCGATGTAAGGTAGAATAAAAAGAGCTAAAAGATGTGAACAACGAAACCTGAAGGAATTTCTCTTTATATCTTCTCAAAAATCTTAAAAGAAAGGAAACCAACATTCTTCTTTACAGTAAAGCACCATTTACAGAGCAGTAATACAAAGCACACAAACATAGAAGAATTTGTTATCTGATTCGAATTTAAACATTATACTAGCACTTATATTATGTTAGAAAGAATATATTCTCCCTGAACAGAAAATTAAAGATCAAACTACCCAGGTCATGGCCTTGGCAATTAAATATCTACTGAATGAAAATGGTCAATAAAATCATAGGAACATGCACAATAAACAAATTCATGGATGATTTATGTAATCGGAAATAAATAAATAACCAAACATGACAATTCAATTCTTATTTTCAAGTTCATGATACTAGTACATGTCAAATTTAGCTGACATGGTGACAAAAACAGTCATTAGAATGGAATCTAGTTCAAAAATAATAAAAAATAGTAAATTCCATCAAGTTTAGGCGAGGAGCCATCTATGCTGTCAAATCACCTAAATTTCCGTTGATGTATATGAAAAATAATTATTTCTAATGCTAGAGCAGCATCTACCTTCTTCTTTCATTGGCATCAACAAATTTACTGTAAACTCTCAGCATGTCCCATGCAACAGCTTTCTGAAATCTCAGGAAATACAGAAAAGTTGGTAAACAGAACATAAAAGATCGATGAAATTATAAAATTCAAAATGATTTAAAAAGGCCAGAAAGACTCAGCTAGAAAAAAAAACAAAGAAGAACAAAGAACAAATAAATATTACTTCTACATATCAAAGTTCATCCTTTTGGCAGTTACTATGCTTCTCATATAGCCCGGAGTAGGTCTTTACTTTCAGGCATTACATTTTCTTCTTTTTGGCATAGAGGCATTACTATATTTACCATCATATAAATGCAAGGACGGAGCCAGGTTCGAGGGTTGGGGGGGATACAGAAATGTTTGAAATTAGGAGGGGGCAAATTCATAATTTATATTTTTTTTTATATTTACATGATTAAAAGGCAAAAAAAGAAAATTGTTGCATGTGTGTGGGGGGGGGGGGGGGGGGGCAAGATCCCTTCCCACTGTCCCACATGCAACATAAATCCGTCCCTGTATAAATGGCGCTCTAAAGGCACCCAGAAAATGTATAACGTAAAATTAAGGAAACATAAAAAGGGTACATATCGAGTTGCATTTATATATATATATACCCATATACCTGCCATCCCTGATCAAGAAATAGTTTTTCCTTTGCTTGCAAAGTTGGCGTAGCATAGATACCCAAAAGTGCACAGCCTCGACTCTGAAACAAAAATTTGACTAGGAGTTAATGATTTTCAGCAAAAACTAGTGTGTTTCTGCAACTCAATATCAATGCATCCAAGCCTCGCATTTCTGGCATTAAGGGAACTTGAGCATTGACAAAATATCCATCTGCATTCCCTCATTTATTGAAGATTGACTAATGACTAAACTCGCTTCATTGAAACCCCTATTCTGACAAGCATTTGCTACTGTAGAATAAACCAATTTCGGAAAGGAATAACTTGCTCAATAAGGCATGAGTTCTAGTATCATGAGTGTTTCTTCATAGGAACACCCACAAATCTAAACAATTATTCTTTATATGACACTTCAGTAATATAAACAATATTTTAAAATAAAAGGCATTGACTGCAATTATACGTCTTAATCCCTTAAGTTAAAAGTTTCTTGCATTTCGACCAGAAAGAGGAGGGGCAAAACAGCATTCTGTAAAGGGAACCTGACGCCCACAATCCTATCTAGCTAAACATCTTTTCACCAAACATCAACAAAATGTAAAACTAGAATGAAGAGGCTCTTGATTCAAAAGAAGTTCACACAAACAGCTGAATGAGAAACTGCGAATTCACTCACAGAAACAAGCCAATTCATAAATAAATGAAATTCAGAAAGTAAGATGTTTTCACCTCCAAATTTTGTATCATTTGCTGCCCAAAAGCATCATCTGGGTGAATCTGTTGAAAAGAACCATAAATGGAAGTTCATCAATTTCTCATCAACCATGACAGAACCAACAAGGAAGAAACCACAACCAACTAGGAACATATTAAAGATGTTGAGGTTTCAGAGAAGTACAGAACCTGCTCATATAGGAAAAATATTGCTGTTGAAAATGTCTTCGATGCCCAACCAACAATAGAACGAATTGAATCTGGATCCAGGTATATTAAAACGCATTCTGCAATTATAAATGTTGGCAGACTGGTACCAATATCAGACGACCCTTAAGGTCCCTGAACATGAAAATAATAAACAGATTCTACCCATTAAAGGTAGAAAAGAACAAAATATCATGAAAATAGCTAAATATCATACAAATTTAACAGTCAAACCAGGGAACTAACACAAATTTAGAAAACCCTCATAATTACAGTCATTAAACTTGTGAAATGGAATAGTTAGAAAGATATCGATTATTTTAGGCTTCCAAATGGAGGAGTACTGCTAACAAGTGAAAAAGAATAGGACTGGTTCAGGAAATACCTGGGATCCATATTTGCCAATGATATGACATCATCCAACTTTGGAATGTCTCGCAAATCAACTGGAAGTAGCTTGTAGTGATCGCTGAGCACTTCTCCATTCTCTGCAAAGATATGAGCTCTGTATCACTCCACAGAAGAAACATGTGCTTAAATGCACCAGAAGCAAGATACTGTGAAGTACAAGAAGCTAGCTCAGTGATTCCTTCAACCAAAACTTTGTTGACAGATGATGGGCTGTAATACACAAAATCTGCCACCAAAGCCTCAAAACATCTACTAGATGTACTAGACATATGACATCAAAGAACGAAAAAAATGTTTGACAAAAGAATACGAACTCCAAATATGAGTTATTCACAGGACAGCTGAAAGGACAATTTCCTGCTTTGTGTTTTGCATGCCATCTTTAATGTAAGTTACGTACAATGGAAAAGGCACACTCTTGATAATAGCACCATGTATCCAAAAGCCAGAAAAGGAAAATGGCAATTTGAGAAATAAAAACAATAACAGCAGCAATTTGATACCTAATAACCTGGTGACCAGGGCAACTTACCTCGTGAGATTGATGCTGTTACCCCAATTTTTTCCCTCAACTGACTGCAGGATTTAATAAGGGAAGCCTTTTTACTAGTAACCTAAAGAAAGAAATCACTGTTTAAAGCACAGTATAGTACAAATCAATTGCAATCTTAAATTCAAAACTGCACCTCCTTAAAATCCAGTTCCACGTATAGATACGGTGCTTTTCCCTCGTCCTGTGAATGAAAGAAAACAAAAGCCAAATTAAACTTGCATTTTGGCTAGATAATTATACAAGGGAACATGCGTCTTCTCTAGATAATTATTGAAAAAATAAACAAAGCAAATAACTAAAAACATGGAAAAACTAAGTTTCAAGTGTTCAAAACAAATCGAACAATAAAGTTACACATTCTTAAAATCTTTATTTTTCTGTTATGAGTTTAACCCAACTCACAAGAAAACTCAGGCACCTGCAACTGAAAATATGTGGTATCAAATCCAGCACCAAGTGATAGTATCTGCTTCTTTGTGTCAGCCTTTTCACTATTAGATCCTTCACAATCAAGAAACTGATAAAGAAGCTTCCTAAAAGCAGCCCAACGTGCAAAATAACCTAAAATACACAGCCAAGGAAAAAACCCATTAGATTAAATTCATTAAAAAACTCTCAAAGAAGTTCAAATGGATCAAATCTTACCTCGGTTAATTATAGGAGATCTCCTCACAGGTCTTCTAACAAACAAATGGATGTAGGCATCTTTCATGTATCCCTTTTTAACACATGACCTTTAAATGCACAGTTGGGAAAAGTGAGAAATAAAATGTCAAATGATGCTCCTCAGTTTGAATGAGTTAGACACGCTTCTTCTTAGATTAATGTGTAGAAAAGCAATCAACTTACACTAATATAAAATTAACTTTAGGCTACAATTAATATTCTATCTAACAAACCAATAGTTGGATTTACCGATACAATTGTACTCATCATGCAAGTAAAATTTCAATCCAATATCTCTATCATATCAACCAATAATACTATTTTTCATTGTTAATTTTTTTGTATAAAACAACTGATCAGACATTTTAGATTTAGAATATAAAATAAAATGGTCAATAAACCAAATACTTAACTATTTCGAAATGAATACACACACACAATAAATTTCGAAATCAATAAATGTTCAGAACAAAAATATTTCCAACTTAACTAGTTATTAGATTCATCTCTTTAGCATCGAAATGCGGTATCAAATATCGATGATAAAACGTTAGAACTGTTTCAATAAAATTCAAATTCTCCAAACATAAATTCCCCCCTTCAATTTGCTCAAAAACAAAAGAGAAAAATACAATGGATAAAATATGGCAAAAAGAAGCAAGGAAAAGCACTCACAATTTACTGGCTGAAGCGTCGTCGCTAGTAGCTTGAACTGCAGCCCTGTTGCTACGTGAATCGGCCACTGGCGTCGCCATGGAAACCACCGAGAGAGAGGTTTTCGATTTTTTTTCTGGCGAAAGAAATTAAATTGCAAAATACTGTAGTTCTCGATGTTTTTAATCGAAGGGCACCCCCAAAGCGAGAATTTATTTTCCACTAAAATTTATTCAGAAATTTACTGTTAAACCTTAGGTCAACTTAGTCTCTGTACTGTGCGTGAGTAATTAATTTAGCCCTTGTATTTTATTTTAATCAATTTTAGTCCAATACTTTTCGAATTCAATCCAAATATAAACAGTACAACACAAATATAACAAAATAAAAATGACTTAAAATGATTAAATTATATAAAAAAATAATTTACAATTTACTTGTAATACCAAGATTTGATAACTTTGTCCCTCGCTAAAAAAACGTATCCAATGTGACCCCCAATCCGCAAAATCAATCAAATTGACCATTTGATCAAGTTGATCGTTACAGTGTTGACGTGGCAGTTAACGGTGATGGTGTGGTGGTCTACGATGTTGGCGTGGCAATACACATGGGAGGCAATTTTAAATCAAAAACTCATTTTTTATTATTATTTGGAAAAATGACCCTCAAATCAGCCTCGTATGAAGAACTCACTTTCTGGGAATAGCGAGACTCGACCTCGCTTTCTGTAGAGAGCGAGTTCTTCATACGTGTCAACGCTTTTTAGAATAACGAACTTAACAGTAACTCCCTTTCTGCAGAAAGCGAGTTTCCCGAGAATTTGAAGAGTCGGTTGAATTTATCGCGGGGAACTCGCTTTTTGCAGAAAACGAGTTCTTTGTAAATTGGGCTGGCAGACCAAGCGTCTATAGGCATGTTCGAGCAATATTTCGGGTTATTAATCATATAATTTTAGTAAACATTGAGTTTAGGTACGTAGTACTGAAACTTGTCTTTCATTCGACGCCAATGTGGGCAAGTTCGGTGAATTTTAAACCGTGTAAATTCGCGTTGAAAACGGTTTCATAGCTTGTTTTGTGAATAGTTTTGCTTTTAAAAAAGCGTGATAGGCTTGTTCAGTTTATTAATCAAATAATGTAGGTTATTGTTTATCCAAAAAAAAATGAAATTAAATATAAAATCTAAAAACTACTCTAAAAAATAAATAAGGCAAAATAAAATATTGATAATTATAAAATTAGAAATAAAGTTTTGCATAAACATAATTAAATTTTTTTAGACACCCATCGTCCTAATGATGCATATGTCCACTCGTTCCGCAGCTGGGTGCACAACGATCTCGTGGCGGATTCTTCCGAACGTCATGTGCTCTATCGCCGTCCTCATCATCAGCGTCATCATCATCGACGCCATGATCGTCCCTGAAATGCGGACCACTGGTGGCACCGGGTCGGTGTAGAACAAGCTCTGTGGCGGCGTCTGCTCGACAATGTTGTAGTCGAAATGTGCTGCCAACGGTGGAACATTGAGCACCGGAGAAACATATGATGAACTCATCGGCATGAAGGGACGATAGGCGTTCGTGAAGCAGAACTCGGGTGGAGGCCTCATCTGTTGAAACGTCTCAGGACCACTTATCTGCAGAAACGATGACGAATCTGAGTGCATGAATGTCAGTCATGGTGTTGTTGTTGAACGTTGTGTCGCAGAGTAATCTACTGCTTGCGCTGTTTCAGACGACGAGGCCCCTGTAGTGTAAGTTCATCGTCTCTGGCTTTCAGGCCCCATTCTAGTACCGCGTTGCGTCGACTGGATCTAGGTGGCTTGACGTTATGCGGGCGGGCAGTTTTGGGGAGGTACATGAATTTCTCGCTCGCGCTCCTCCGAAGTCAGTATATGTGGCTTCCTATTTTGGTGGTACCACTGCATATAGTCAAAAGTGATGTCTTGATTCACAATGAGTGGCCGCCTGCCATATCTTGTCATCCATTGCCCGACCCAGTTAGCGTGATGATGGCCCCAATGGACTTCCATCTTCCTCTGCGGCGTCAACCGATGTAATTCGTCCAAATTGGGTGGCGGCTCCAAAACCCCTTGGATGTAGCCAAATTGTCGCAGAACATGGTTGGTAGGATGTCACTCGACAATTTCGTAGTTGATAAGTGGCACTAGTAGTAGCCAGACATGAGAGGTGTCCATAATGTACTGCAGAATACAGTCCCAAATCGGAGGAGCAGTGTACGGAGTCCACACAAACTCAATTTTTTTAAACGTGAGTTATATAAAGTTTGATTAGAAAAAGAATTTAAGGAATTAAGAAAAAATGGTCTGAATTCCTGACATCGTCTTCTATCTTGTCGATCAGCAGTCTATAGTCTCGTTGTGTATCTGGCAGTCCCTGGTGAGTGAGTGGAATGCACCACTTGTCATTAATGAAAAAGAATTAAAAAATTGTAATAGTTTAAAAATATTTATAAAATAAATTAAATTAAATAATTTTGATAGTACCTCCGAATAAGTGGGAATAGGTACAGGGTCGGGTTTCTAGGCCACGGGCTTAAAAACAACATCTGAAACCAAGCCCAAAACTGCAGCAGTAAAAGACATCCTCCGATTGCGGCCCTGTCAGGGTCGACGATTCTGCAAAGCTCTTTGAACATAAAGGCCAAGACCATTGCTCCCAAAATTACCGATATAGTACAGTCACATCACATGGACTTTGTTGCGAGATTTGTCAAGCATCAAAATCCCTCCAATAATTCGTAGGATGTAGGCACGAGCAAACTGCTGCGAAAATAATAAGTATTGTTATAAAAATATTTTCATTATTAAAAAATAGAAAACGAAATATATAATAAAATAAATATATTTACTCGTTTTGTTTCTTCATCCGCATCGAGGGGAGGATTGTAAAATTCTGCTCCAAAAAACTTAGTAAGATTTTACCACTGTCGAACTTGTTCGGAACCACTCCCAGTAGGTCAGCACACAGGGTTGACCAGTCACCGTCACCAATACCAGTAATAATCTCGCCGTTAGTAGGCAAGCCAAGATGATATGCAACATCTTCTAGTGTAATTGTAGCCTCGCCACACGGAAGATGAAAGGTGTGCGTCTATGGCCTTCATCGTTCTAATATTGCGTTAAATTAGGGACGGTTAAACTTCGTACCGCCGACGATAGTAGCGAAGTGGTCAAAATCGACTTCCTCAATAAACGAAACAATATCCGCATTCAGCGCGGCGGTGATACGATTTAGATAGCATGCCAATGCTCGTTCGTAGTTCTTGAAAAAAATAATAAAACATAATTATAATATATATATAAGAAGAAATAAATAAAAGAATAAAGAAATAATTTAAAGTTAAAAATAAAAAGAATATTACCACCCCAATCGTTCGCCAATAGTTGAACACGTGTCGTCCGTCTAGCCTCAATAAAGCCGTCATTGTATAGAAAATAAATAGAAGAAGAAGAAGAAGAAGAAGATAGAAGATATTCGGTGTGGGGTTTAGGAGAATGTAGGGACACTATTTATAGGAGGCCTTGCACCGCCTGAGAAGCGACATTAAAGGGACCTTGCTTTCTGCAAAACACGGTATTTTTAGAACTAGCGCTCTGCAGAAATGGAGTTCTGTTGAAACGACGCGTCTACTGAACGATCAAAAGGAACCTCGCGTTCTGCAGAAAGCGAGTTCCCAAAAATATCGCGTTTTGCATAACGCGAGGTCACGGGTTTTTAATCTAGTTTAAATACTAGATTTTTTTATTATATTTTTTTATTCGAATTAAATTTACTCACGCGGTGTTTTCCTTCACTATAAAACCCATGATCCATTTTATTTTCTCATGTCTATTTCACCAAAACATCCAAATCAACTATTTGCTCCTCTCATAGCTAAAATTTTCATAATATTTTACTTTTTCGGTACCTATTTTGACTCAACAATCACTAGCAATATGTCACTCCACGATTTATTGCAGTCGATATCAAACAAGGTTAGTAAATGCACTAACAAGCAAATTTCTTACTTGGAATGTAAAATTCCAACACCGACGACAGTTGAAACGTACTACATTATGAAACTTACCAACGAAACCGACGTATGTAACATGTATGAACGACTTAATTTTGTAGGAGCTAATTACATTCATTTATATGTTCAGTTTGATGAGGTCAACGTCGGCGAAGGTAGTACGTCTGCACCCGTAGAAGCTGCTACGTCCGCACTCACAGCGACCATTGAATAAGTTCCATCTTCACCGGATGTTGATGCCACATCATCATCCGCCGCTTCTTTATCTAAATCCTGATAAGCTTTCACTTTTGTCGCCACATCATCATCCGATCATCACTATTGCTAACGGCATTCTCTCGTGATGTTGACGTCATCTGCTGACGTGTCGCCGAGTTAGTGTATTCATGCCCATTAATCCAGCCATGAATCCAGAAAACTTGCAAAATACAGCCTATTTTAATTAGTTTTCCAGCCATAAAGTCCTGTACAGAAAATTACATAATTAGCCACAATTCAGCACCACAAAGCAACCAATTGAGCATAATTAGCATGTAAATATTAACCAAACTAGCTACTCATCAAATTCTCCCTCACTTATCCAATGATTGTCCTCAAGTATCTCAAAATTAAAAAAATCTAAGATCAAGTTTTCATCCTTAATTTCGCGAAATCTCAAAGTTTCTGGTATGACTAAGTATCTAAACATGAAAGAAAATAAGGAGCAATAGAGAAATGACAAGACATACAAATAATTTAAGCAAAAACAACATTCCAATACCTTGTTACAACAATAATGCAGACCAAATATCCTCACAAGGAATCGTTCATGTCACTCAAAGTGTTTAAGGTAGAGAAAATCACTCGAGCCAAAACTAATTAGAGCATTACCACAGGCTTGTGGTTAAATCTAATCTCCGCTACTAAGTATGAATGTGATGCAAAAAATCAAGAGGTCTTAAAAGGATTGTAACGGTGCTAAGGTTCGGGTAGGATAAAGGCCGAAAATAGGGGTGAAAATTCAAGACAAAAATCATCCCAAAAAATTTATTCGAAACTATTTTTTCTTCTTCTTCTTTTCATTCGAATCAAAATTATTCTGCAGTGTTTTTTAACTGCATTGTTGTTTTTTTGCTCTTTTTTACTGCAGATTCGAATAATTTTCTGCACAATTTTTTTTCATGCATTGCATATTTGAAGCAGTTTCTGCACAATTTTTTCTGCTCTGCTGGACTGCATGATTCGAATCTTTTTTTAGAGACAATTTGGTCTTGAAAAAAGGGACAAAATAATGGAGAATAAAAAAAACGGATTAGGCTAAAATATGGTGAAACTCAAGAAAAAGGCCAAGGCTCAAAATTAGCAATCTAAGGGAAAATAATCAAAGGATAGGCAAAAAAATTGGGGAGAGAAAGGGTTAAAACCTAGTGCCTCAATCACATTTAAGCATAATACTCAAATAATGTAATCTCAAAAAAAATTTAAACCACAAGTTCTAGAATGCAACTAATTAGCTAGGCACACTCAAAGAAACAAAGAGCAAAAATAATGCATGCTCATTAGGCTCAAAAACTCACAAAAATTATCTTGTGTACCTAGATAGCATCATGTCAATTAATAGAGTAAGAAATGTCATAAAAAGGATTTATGGAAAAAACTAAGCATGCCAAAATCTACCATGCAACCTAAAATATCTAATAAGAGAGATACAAAATCATACATAAACAATGAGACAAGGCCAAACTAAGGTTTAAACAAGTAACTTAAATTAAATTAAATCAAGAGAACAACCAAACGGATAAGCAAAAAAAGAATTTGACCCAAATTCTTACTCCCCCTCACTTAAGTCATTTTGCCCCAAAATGAATATAAAATAAAATACAAAAGAGAGGGGGTGAAAATACTCCCCGATTGTAGAAGAGCATATTTCGGTAGTGGGCTCCGAGTTTGATGTAGGGGCGGAGGCGAGCTTGCTCCCGAATTCGGACCATGGTGGTGGTAACGGTGGACGATCAGGTGATGAAGGTTGAAGATGACTAAGGTAAAAGATGTTGCTGGAATAAAATATAAGTGGTGGCATTTGTTTTTAAAAAATGAAAAAAAGAGGTTATCACGTTTAACTATGGGATAAAGGTGAATAAATCAAATTTAAAATTCCTAATAAGGGATGATTTTGGTTTTAAAATTCCTAATAAGGGAACTAAATCCTAACGTGATAAAAGAGATGTTTAAAAAAAGTTTTAAAATATGAGGATAATGGGTGTGATTTAAAAATTGAGAGAAAATGGATTTTGGATTTAAACAAGAAAAACAAAGTGATAAGGGATGCTTTTTTTAGATTGTGATATGATGATAAGCCATGATCCAAGGGATTTACCACCGGGTTTTAAATTACTACACATATTCAACTAAAAATTCGATTAGCAAGAGATTATCATAAAAATAAAAGGAGAAGATAAAATAAATTTGAAATAAAATGACATGAATAAATTTAAAGAAAATTGAAATAAGAAAAAATTAATAAAGAATAATAAATAATTAAAATAAAAGAAAAGAAATGGGTTGCTTCCCATTAAGCGCTTTTTTAACGTCATTAGCTTGACGACCTTATTCAAATGATTGGTTCAACCAAATGAATTTCTTCGACTAGACCAACCGGGGCATTCTCATAATATGGTTTGAGCCGTTGTCCATTAACTTTAAATTGCTCTCCAGAATTACTTTTGACTTCCACCGCACAATGTGGAAAAATATCAATTACCGTGTAAGGTCCGAGCCATTTTGATCGTAATTTTCCTACAAAAAGTTTTAACTTAGAATTAAACAATAAAACTTTTTGACCGATATAAAAAGATTTAAATGCAATATTACGATCATGAAAATCCTTATTTTGTTCTTTAAAAATTTCTGAACTATCATTAGTATTTTTCCGAATTTCCTCTAACTCTTGGATATCAAGTTTGCGCGTTTCGCCAACTAGATCCATTTCCATGTTGCAATGTTGAACTGCCCAACGCGCGCGGTGCTCTAATTCGGCCAGTAAATGACACGGCTTACCAAAAACAAGGCGATATGAAGACATCCCGATAGGACCCTTATACGATGTTCGATACGCCTATAATGCGTCATTTAGCTTAATGCTCCAATCATTCCGATTGAGTTTCACGATCTTTTCAAGAATGGCCTTGATTTCGTGGTTTGATACCTCCGCCTGACCATTCGTTTGCGGATGGTACGATTTCATGATGCGTTGGGTGACGCCAAATTTTTTCATTAGCGCATCGATGAATCGATTGATAAAATGTTTCCCTCTGTCGCATGTCAGCGCTCTCAGTGTACCAAACCTGGAAAAAATACAATCTTTCAGAAATCTGACAGTGGTTTTAGCATCATTATTTTTTGTAGCTTTCGCCTCAACCCATCGTGAAACATAATCAACAGCTAAAATAAATATAAAAATTACCAAATGATGATACAAATGGCCCCATATAATCTATCCCCCACACATCAAATATTTCGCAAACATGAATAGAATTTAAGGGCATTTCATTACGTCGGCTCAAGTTACTAACTCTTTGACACTTATCACATGATTTGCAAAATAAATATGTGTCATGAAAAATATTAGGCCAATAGAGTCCACATTCAAGAATTTTGTGAGCTGTCCTTTTAGGTCCATATTGTCCACCACATGAATATGAATGACATAAATTAAGGATAGAATTTACCTCGTCTTCGGTTACACATCGTCATATTACCTGATCAGAACAATGCCTTTAAAGGTAGGGATCATCCCAAATGTAGAACCTGGATTCCCTCTTAATCCAGTCAACTTCTGACCTCGACAAGTCGTGGGGCAATTTACCTGTTGCCAAATAATTCACTATGTCCGCGAACCAATGCGTGGAAGCTCGCGCCATCATCAAGTTTTCTTCAGAAAACTCGTTATTAATGGGCGAGTCTGAAATGGTAAGTGGGATTCGAATAAGGTGATCAACCACTAAATTTTCGCTCCCCTTCTTGTCCTTAATTTCGAGATTAAACTCCTGAAAGAGTAAAATCCATCGAATTAGCCTCGGCTTTGCTTCCTTCTTGCTTATAAGATACCGCAAAGCTGCATGGTCAGAAAAACCAAGTATATTAGTTCCAAGCAAATAAGAACGGGACTTTTCTAAAGCAAAAACTACAACAAACAATTCCTTTTCTATAGTCGAATAGTAGCGTTGTGTCGGATCAAGCGTTCTTGATGCGTAGGCGATGACATGAGGTTCTTTTCCTTTTCTTTGACCAAGTACCGCTCCAACACTAACATCTGAGGCATCGCACATAATTTCGAACGACAAGTTCCAATCAGGAGGCTGTACTATCGGTGCGGATACAAGTTTCTCTTTAATAGTATCAAACGATTTCCTGCATTCGAAGGTAAAGTTAAACTCTACATCCTTTTGTAGTAACCGACACAGTGACTGTGTTATCTTTGAAAAATCTTTTATAAACCGCCTGTAGAAACCTGCATGACCAAGGAAAGAGCGAATATCCCTTACAGTATTGGGGTATAGAAGTGAGCGTATAACATCCATTTTAGCTTTATCAACAGAAATCCCTTTAGAAGAAACTATATGTCCTAACACTAAGCTTTTATTAACCATAAAGTGACATTTCTCATAATTAAGCACAAGGTTAAATTCAATGCATCGTTTTAAGACATTAGTTAAATTTAATAAACACTCACCAAACAAATTAACATATATAGTGAAGTCGTCCATAAATACCTCGATCCCTTTCTCAACATAATCCGAAAATATACTTACCATACATCGCTGGAATGTAGCCGGTGCGTTACATAGTCCAAACGACATTCGTCGATAAGCGAAGGTTCCGAAGGGGCATGTAAACGTAGTCTTCTCTTGGTCCTCAAGAGCTACGGGGATTTGAAAGAATCTTGAAAAACCATTGATACAACAATAGTGAGATTTACCAGCTAATCTTTCAATCATTTGATCAATATATGGTGACGGAAAGTGATCTTTTCGAGTTAAAGAGTTCGACTTCCTATAATCTATGCAAACTCGCCATCCATTCTGAACTCGATTTGGAAATAACTCACATTCGTCATTTCTGATTAGCGTGACGCCAGTTTTCTTAGGAACGACATGAATAGGACTTACCCACTCGCTATCCGAAATTGGATATATTATGTCGACGTCTAGAAGTTTTTGAATTTTTGTTTGCACTACCTTCATCATTGGATCATTCAATCAGCGTTGACATTGTCGAGATGGCTTTGCCCCTTCCGCGATTTAGATCTTGTGTATACAAGTTGAGGGGATAAGTTCTTTAATATCCGCAACCGTCCATCCGATTGCTTCCTTGTATTGGCGCAGGACTGTCACAAGATCGCCTTCTTCCTCTCCGATCAACTCATTCTAAATGATAACCGGTAAGGTATCATTATCTCCCAAAAAGGTGTACTTAAGGTGAGATGGGAGTTCCTTCAATTATAACTCTGGAGCCTGCAAGATGGAAGGTAAAGGTTTAGTCTTAGAGGAAGTTGAAATCAAATCAGAATTAACAAAAGAAATAAGTTCATTCTCCCTTTCTTCCTCATTGTCGAAAGTTCATAATCCATGCTGAAATTATAAAAAACATTAGTTTCCGCAAACTCTTATATATAAGGATCAATAATATCAATTGAATTAACACTTTCAACTTGGTCAGGGTACCTCATTGCTTTATAAACGTCAAATTCTACTACCTCATCGTCGAATTCCATAGACAAAAGACCGCTCCTCACATCTATTTTCGTATTTGCTGTGCTAAGGAATGGTCGTCCTAACAACACTTCGGAGCAATTGTTTGTTCTATCATGAGCCATATCGATCACATAAAAATTTGCAGGAAAAAATAAAACATCTACTTTTACCAACACATTTTCCAACACTCCTTCCGGGTAGATGATCGATCGATCCACCAACTGTATCGTAACCCTAGTTTCTTTTAAAGGATCGTTAGTAATATTTTTATAAACAAAAAGCGGTATTACATTTATAGAGGCTCCAAGATCGCACATTGCACGTTCAATAGATATATTACTAATTTGACAGGGTATAGCAAACATACCTTGGTCTTTCATTTTGGGTGGTAACTTACGTTGAAAAATTGCAGAAATGAGCTCTCCCAAGTTTACCTTTTCGTGCCCGCTGAGTTTTCTCTTGGTTGTGCAGAGATTTTTAAGAAAACGAGCATACCTTGGCACTTGTCGAATGACTTCTAAGAGGGGAATGTTTAATTGAACTTTTTAAAACACTTCAATGATTTTCCTCTCTTCGGCTTTTTTGTCACGTTTTACCAATCAAGATGGGAAGGGAGGTGCGACTACAAGGGGGTGGCGAAGGAGTAGGAGATGATGGTAAAGGGTTACCTTATTTTTCGTTACCTTCTTCTGTTGGTGGATTGTTGTCTTTTGGTGGATCTTTCGGTGCTATAACGGTCCCACTGCGGAGAGTAATTGCACTTACATTTTCTTTAGGGTTAGACTCCGTCTGAGAAGGTAACATCCCTTGTGACTCCATTCTTCCTAATTGTTGGGCAATCTGACTTATTTGCTTGTCCATCTCTTGAAAATGGGCCTCCGTGTGGTTTTGGAATTTTTCATGAGACATAGCCAACCGCTCTACAATGGACTCTAGGTTCGACTTTTGTTGAAACTGTTGGTTAGGCTGCCTTTGCTGATATTGTTGTCTTTGGTTTTGCGCAAACTCTTGGTCTCTCCACCCTTTGATTGGCAGTAGGGTAGTACTGTTTTTGATGGGATCCCGGAAAGTTCCCCAATGCTTTCACTTGTTCGGTATCTTCTTCTTGGATCACAGGGCAACAATCTGTCGGGTGTTCGGGGCTTGTGCATATCCCACAAAGCCTAGAAACAATATTTCTATCTGCAACCAAAGTTTGAACAATGTCAGCTAATTTATCAATCTTGCTTTCTAATGAAACGATACCTACCTCATTAACTCTTCGAGATGGTTCACTCGACTGGTGGAAGCGTTGTGAGTTGGATGCCATGGTTGAAATCAATGTCCTTGTTTCCGTCGGAGTCATATTGACTAGGGCTCCTCCGCTAGCTGCATCAACTACTTTCATATCTGTAGGAGTTAGTCCTTCATAAAAATATTGAATAAGTGTTTGATCTGACAAACCGTATTGTGGGCAATTTGCGCATAATTTCTTTAAGCGCTCCCAATATTCATAGTGTTTCGGTATCTTTCTGTCGGATACTTAGAATATTTTGCCTCATTTCGCTTACTTTAGCGGCTGGAAAGAACCTGTCAAGAAACAAGCGAGCCATTTCAATCTAGGTAGTAACTGAGTTAGAAGGTAAGTTATAAAGCCAATACTTCGCAATATCAGATAAAGAAAAGGGAAAGACGCGAAGTTTAATTTGATCCTCAGATACTCCATGTGGTTTCGTAGTTAAGCAAACCATGTGGAACACCTTAAGATGTTTGTGTGGGCTTTCGCTGGTCAAACCGTGGAAGGTTGGTAAGAGATGAATCAAGCTCGTTTTTAGTTGGAACGGCGTTGCACCATTCGGGAAGGTTATGCACAAGGGCTGATTGTCATCTGATGCCCTGATCAGTTGCTGGATCGTCTGTTCGTTGTCTCCCATTTGGTTTCGTTCTTTAAAGTGTGTTTCGGGTTGGGATGATTCGAGATCTTGCTGGAATCGTCGTTGACGCAACTTATATTGCATTTCTCGGTTTTTTGTGTGTTTTGTCGTCTCGCAAATGCTTCAATTTCCTGAATGAATTCAAACTGTTCTCCTGAATTTCTCGTGGTCATAAACAATAAAAAACAACCAGTAAAAGTTGCCGAAGTCCCCAGCAACGACGCCAATTTTGACACGCGTCGTTTACGTGTCAAGAATAATATATAGTTTCCTTCTTCTGAATAATAAAATAAATAAAGAAATTAAATCTATGTTGATGTGATTTAGGTGAGGGGTTTGTTTGCAATGAAATGTAATTGTTTAAGAGAGTAAAGAAAGATTTCAAATGATTTGAAAGTAAATATATAGATTTTCAGCCTCGGGCTTTCGCGTTGACTCGTTCTACTCAGTTCCTTGGTAAAGATTTTTAACTTCAGAAATCATGTCGGTGAAATTACTACAAGGATCTATCATTGAGTTTTTGTTTGTAAACTGAATATCCAAAACTCAATTTTTAGTTTCAGTTTTAAGTATTTGTTTAAACCAACTCAATGTTTGAGAAAACAAAATATTTTAAGCTCATAACCGACTCGAAATGTTATTTCTATAAAAACAGTTCGATCTCAATTTCCCTTTGTAAACAATTTATTAAGTGTGATCCTTGGAAGTCGGACTTGTTTTCATAACCGATCATTCCTCCCACTAGATAGATCAAAACAATTCCTTGACCAAATTCAATCTTTGGGTTGAAAAATCATTTTGATTTTAAGAACGAAGTTCGAAGAAATTAAGAAAAAATTTTCAAAATATTTGAAGTGTTGTTTCAAACCTCGCCTTGTGAACGCGTCATTGCTTAAGTCTTTGGCTTAAAAAAGATTTAGCTTTGCATGATTATTGAATTAACCATGTTTAGCATCATTTTCAAAAGAAAATAAAGTAAAGAAAATAAAAAACTAAAAGAGAGAAGAAATTTTATAAAAACTCAAGTAAAAATAAGTGAAGAACAAATGATGAGAAATGAGATGCTTTGAGTCTTACCTTAAGGGATATTTATACTAGTCTAAAACTCTAAGAATTACCTAAGTGATAAAAGATAAATAAATTCAAATTATAAAAGATAAATCCTAAGAGATAATTCTTAAAAATATTTAAATTAAATAAAAGAGATAAATCCCAAGTCTTTATCTAAATTCTGGTCGATAAGCTATCATCCCAAATCCGATAAGCTATCGGAATATCCTGATAATCTTTCACTTCTGCTGCCACGTCATCATCCGATCATCATTGTTGCTGACGTTATCCTCCCGTGTTGTTGACGTCATTCGCTGATTAGTTACTGAGTCAGTGTATTCATGCCCACTAATTCGGCCATGAATCTAGAAAACTTGCAAAATCTAACCTGTTTTAATCATTTTTCCAGCCAATGAAGTCTTGTACAGAAAAGCACATAATTAGCTACAATTTTTTTTGAAAGGAATTAGCTACAATTCAACACCACAAAGAAACCAATTGAGCATAATTAACATGAAAATATTAACCAAACTAGCTACTCATCAAGCCGAATTTTTTCGCAACGAGTCAAATCAAAAATTTCGATTTAAATTTTGACGAATCAAATCAAATATTTCTAGTTGAATTTTGCCCATTCTGGATGTAAGGTTGGAGTTTAGAGTTTAAAATTTAATTTTTAGGGTGTTAGATTACATCTGCTACTGTTTAGGGTTAAACTTTCTTCTCAGCAGGTGGTTTTAATTCACCTCCATATGTCTTTTTTTTATTTAAAAAAAACCCCACCATATATATTTGACAATCCGTTCCATGGAAATCTGTAATGATCCAACAAGTATATATAAAGAATTTTCCACAGGAAAAGAGAGAAAGAAGCTGTCATTAACTCAACGAGTGAACCAATACAGACACAACATGGAGCTTACACAGTTCTAATTTTAAGTCCTCAAAAGGCATTTATGTTCACACACACAAAAATGATGAACTACAAAAGACAAAAAATTGTTCCAATAGTTCTTATGTTCAAAAGGTTACAGGCAGAGAGAGATAGAGAGACCTTAGAAATGTAATTTTATGGCATATATAAATTAATGAAATTCTTTAGCTGACTGATAAATTAAGTTGGTTCCTGACTTTAGATGGATGTTTCTACTTGGTGATGCTCCAAATTTCTAAGTACAATTCTCGCAAAAATTTTAGCTTCGATAGGGGACGTCGCTGCCGCAGCTGCTGCGCGCAGAACCCTTGCTGCTCCACCACCCTGCATAAGGCTAGCATGGTGCACGGCGTGTCGACCACCGGGAATGGTGAACTGCAAATATTTCAATGAGATTATGAAGATGGAACATGTGAATATCCCCTAGCAGTACATATCGAAGAAATTGGTATTTTACCTGGAGTAGAGCAAATGCTGCACAAGCCTTGAGTATTGAAGAAGAGTTTCGAAGCATCGAGATGAATCTTCCAATTTCAGCCCCACTAAGGAATATAAAAGTCGTGTTAATTCCGAGAGACCAACTTCGAGTCACTCCCCCTCCCCACAACACATGCATGAGTGCAAATGCATGCACAGGCACGATAGGAACATGTAGAACAAAGGAAGATGGATACCATATTGGAGACCATCTTTCAATAACTTTATTAAAACCATAAAATATTTCCTTCCATTAATTTACAATTGCATTTCTTCATCGACATCTATAGTTGCCATTTTCGTTATTAACAGCATGTCAGTTTCTTTGTGCAACTTAAAACGTTGAAGTTGAGACAATAATTATCTTAGAACCTCAAATGAATCCGGAATACAACCAGGAGGGAAAAGGATGAGGGAAGGGAACCTGCATCTCAGATGCCCTGCTTCTTGAATACGAGCCTTTTCGGTTACTTGTGCCAAGGCTGCAGGAGCCGATGAAGCAGCAGCGGCAGCGAATGCTTGTGGATTGGAGAATGTACGGATAAAAGCTTCGATATGCTTCAACGCCATTCTTCGGGCCCCATCCAAGCTCACACTCTTCGAAGTGCTTTCTGATGATGAACTCATCGGTGCAAACTCATCAATTCTGCTAAAAAGCATACAAAGCAAATTAGTATCAAAATGCTTCTCTCTGATCTTCCCACAAGTCTCATACAAGATAGTAGGTTTTATTTTTCATATTATATGATATCCTGGAGATTTGAAGGCAAAGAAAAGTTCAAAATTTCTACTGTACTTCATAATATGTGAAGTAGCTTTTACTAGTTCAAAATTGGCCTCTGACTGATTATTATCCCAACCGGATCCTAAGAAAATCTATAATGAAGTTATTGCCAAGTAAAAAAGAATACGATATATTTGAACAAGAAATATTTCAGAGTAGAAAAATATATTAACTTAATCCATAGTTTTACCAATTTACTCTATTTAGAGGTTGGTTTCATATGGATAGAGATGATATGCGTTCCTCTTTTCAGTCTCCATAAAGATTGTCTCTAATCAGAGATCTCATCATGATAAGCCACGCTAAATCGTCATAAACCAACTAAATAATAGAATAAGCGCACAGTGAACTTAATACGACAAGGACCTGAGAAAAGATGTAGATATATAAAATAGATGAGGGCATGTTGGGTGATAAGGCTAGAATATTTACCTCCCATCAAACATGTATGCCAACGCCAATGCAGCCATGAAGCGTGCCATTTTGGACAATGATGAAGAACAAAGGTGAACAAGTGCAGGAACCCCACCTTCTTCCACTATCCGAAGAGCATTACTATGGTTAAAAGCAAGGTTCCAAAGAGCACCTGCGGCAGTTTCATGAACATCCTGAAAGCAAAAGCGTTAAGTTAAATTCAACTGAGATGCCACTTGGAAAAAAGTTATGTCATACTCTAACTGCAGTGGATGGCTTAGGAAATGCTTACTTCAGCATCAGAGCGAGCAAGTGCAATCAGGGGTGCAACACCTCCTTCTCGTCCAATAGCAATGCTGACAAAGACCAAAAAGATAAATACAATGAATATTCTGCTTATTAGAGTTACAAGGAATGATCGTTTGGGAATATTTTTCTAGGAAAAATTATGAACAATAAAAAATCTTGTTGCCCTAAATTATGGGTCAAAAGTTTAAAATTTTTATCACATAATGTGTTTAGACGCCAAGGGTTCTACCGCTAACTCTTAAATATCTTTGCATGTCCACATACGAAAGAAAAAAATGCATACCTGTTGGCTTCTGACACTGACAATCCCCAAAGAGCACCGGCCGCCCTCTCTTGAAGACCTGGGGAAGCATTTGAACAGGATTGGGCAAGAGTAACCTACATAAACAAATAACTTTTGTAATGTAGTGAACTATTATTGTGAAGCCAAGAGCACAATTCAACTAATCTTAAACGTTACACAATTTCCGATGCACTTCATTATAGTGGCTAATATTTCAGGAGTCAGAATTTTGCATTGTGACCCCACACAGGGGAAGGGAAAAAAGCAAATGAAACACCAAAGGTAGTATCTAAAGGAACCCGTGGGATACGAGGAATCCTCAGATGACCGAGACACATCCTCTGTGCATCTAAACATATTATGGTAGATCTGCATTTTAAGGCTGGAAGCACGCTAAATGATTTAAAAGTCTACAGAAATCAATATGTCCAAGCAAAAATTATGGAAAACATACACTAAAAGTTATGGATATTTGGGAGGTGTAGACATCAATAGTTATCCACTTTTGCTGCACATAAGGGTAACCAAGGGTACCCCTGCTTAGACAGAGAAAACAATAGAGGCTGAAAAAGATAAATGTCATACCAATGCCTCAACACCACCAGCAGCAGCAATAGCTTCTCGATTTCTGTCATCAAATGACAAATTCCACAATGCACCGGCAGCTTCTTGCCTGTTTCAATCAGTAGAAATTATCATAAACGTTAGAACAAACCCAACAAAATGTTGTGCATAGAGGAAAAAAAAGTTAATCTATGAGTTATGGACCGGATTTATTATTTTGGGACCAACAGGAAAATGAAGAGAGCTAAAACAATTCTTGTGGGATCAGCAGATGAACATTGAACCTATTTACACGAAAAAACATATAATAGGTGGTACAAAGAGCCAGCTTAAACACATGATTGTATTTACCTGACACCTTCATGAGGAGAACGTGTAAGCTGAACTAGTGCTTCAAGAGCACCAGCCTCTTTTCCTACAGCAGCATTGTTACTGTTGCTATCACCATGAGAAGCCAAATTTGCTAAGGCGCGAGCAGCCTAGCATATTTGGACATGTCATTAAAACTCGCAACAAACATGTATATGGTGACATGAGTAACCATTGGAGGGAAAAAACTGGATAACACAAAATCTAAAGACAAGCAAGTTGACAGTTGAAGCCATCAATATTGTATTTACAAAATCTCTTAATTCCATGCCTACAAGAATGCATAGCATACTTAAGCATTTGCACATGACAGCACACTTGGCATCAAAAGAATGCAAGACGTTGATAAGAGTACTCAGAAAATGTAAAAAATGTAGAACAATGTGGCGTAATATCTTAGACTGCATTATCAGTTTGCTTAGTTGTTGTAACGGGGTATAATAACATAATTGAAAAAGCCATGCTAACCATTTCAAGTTAAAAACAATTCGAAGGAACTGTAGTAATTATATCATGCACAGTTGAAGGTTCCCACTTAATTGTGAAAGTAATGGCACCTGTTCTTGCACTCCTTCAAACTTGCAATTACGGGCAAGCATCACCAGTGCATGCACGCCACCTGCAACAGCAACTTCTATACTACATTTATCATCAGCTGCCAAATTTGCCAAGGCGCCAGCAGCGCGCTCCTGAAAAAGCTCAAAGGAAATCATGATCCAATAAACAAATTCTAGCCTGACAGCTACTTCAATCATGAGAGAGCTAGATGCTACATGATATTTAAAATAGTAAACAAGTAAAATACATCACATAAAGAGAAGCATACAAGAACTCCATCACCGCCAGAGGACCATTTGAATATAAGGTCAACCAAAGCTTTGACACCACCAGCCTCAGCGATTGCAGCCTAATATGTTTTAAGAGAAAATATGATTAGAACTACAAACAGAAAGCTTATGTTCCCAGGTATGAGAAAAAAAAAACACTGAACAGTACAAAACCTTGTGCTCTTCCCCTACAGAAAGGTTCCATAGCCCTCCAGCTGCCTCCTCAGCAACCATCTTGTTCATGGACCTCGCCAACCCAGCGAGGATATTGATTCCTCCTTCTTCAGCTACGGCTTTAGCAACATTGGCATTGACTGACAAGTTTGCTAGAGCCTATACCATTAAAAAGTCCAAATCGGCTCAAATCTCGTATAATTAACTAGTAACATCTGTATTTAAGATAATACATGGAAATGATAACACAAACAAAAGTCTTGTGAATAGCAAATTCTTCACCTAAATAGAAAGCATCAAACCATCTTATGGTCACTAGAATAAACAATTCAGGTAAAAGAAATGAATATGATGATAGTTGCATTGTGATGAGAAAACTATAATTTTTTAAAATAGGATAATAACCTTTGCAGCCTCCGATTGAAGTCCTTCACGCCAAGATTTTGCTAGGTTCAGAAGAAGTCGGATGCCACCATCTCGCATGACTGCTTCAGCCCTTCCACGATCTATACTTGCATTTTCATCATCAATAACAACAAAAGTTGCTAGTCCAGTGGCCGCCCTTTCTTGAACGTCCTCTTGTGAGCTTTGCATTAAGCTGAGCAACAATGTTGCCCCTTGCTTAATCCAGAAATCATCAAGACCTTGTGGGCTGCTCTCAGCAATACGCAAAAGTGTGTGAGATAAAATCCACTCAAGCCAAGTCATGATCTCATTCAAGTTTTTATCGCAGTTCTTTGAGCACCTCCAATTCAAGAACACATTCTTCCCTTCGTTTGAAGTTTCGGCAAATAAAGAAGATAGTTCCCTAAAAATATCTGAAAAAAGGGCAAGCAACACTTTGCCATTGGTTTTGGTGGTGCTAATGCTAGGGTCCTGTTCAAGAACAGTACAATTTAAAGCACACAAAATCTTCAAGCTCTGAGATGAGGATAACAATCTGGAAACCACATCTGAACTGATATCAGTTCTAGAAACATCCAACCCAATCAATTTAGGCAGCTTGTGCCACAGATGCGAAACCAAATCCCACTTTATATTTGAAGTCCCTGCAACAGTGAGAAAACGAACAGATAAAACATTTCCCAATGCTGCCTCGTCAACATTTAGACAATCAAGGAACCCAATATCAACTAGATTTGGACAGTGCTTAGCCAAAGCATCGATCGCATCAGCATATACATCCTTTATTCCAGACAACCGGAGTTTCTTCAATTTGGGACAGCAAAGAGCTGTTGCTTTTATAGCATCACCAGTGATCCTTTCACAAAAGTCCGGCCCAAGCTGAAGACTTTCCAAAGCCTCATGCCGAGCAACAATCACAGATAGAGTAGCATCGGTTATTTTCCTGCAGTAATCACCGCTTATTTCCCGCAAATTCTTAGCTTGAAGATTAATTATTGCATCAGCAGACTCGGCCCCTCGAAACCTAAGCTTTTGAAGGTTCACACACCTAGAAGAAATTGAGTTAGCCGTTGCAGCATCAAATTTATGAGCACGAAGATCCAATGAACTCCATAAGCACTGAGAACCACCCAAAAACCTCCATGTCTTACAAGTTGATGACAAGCTTGCCCTATCACGATAATTCAGACACGAAAACAATTGCATCACTGTATCATCAGGCAAGTTTGTCCAATCAACAACGCCATTTCTCTCGAGACCTAATTCATCAACTTCAATTTCAAGATAACTCAGTGAAACAGTGTCGTCCTTTCCTTTCTTCGCCACCTTGCGACGTAGCCGACGAGTCATGTCTTGATCAATCTAAAAAGGACTCCAAACACCGAAATACTTCAAACCTTGAAGCAACAAAACCTTATAACCGGTAAGTGCACATGGAACTAAAGTACATACGCCCTTCAAACTCAAATACCCAATTCGTAAAACAACTAAACAAGCATAAAGAGACCAAAAAGGCAATGGTCTCAGGTCTCAAAAACCCTAACTCAAACCAGCAATGGAATTGTAAGTATGTGCCACAACTCACAACCAAGATATCTTAAATTTGATACTTTACAATAATCAAATTGCCCGATTTCATATAACCCAATAAAATCCAGAATGATAAATGCAATAATCGAATTCTCAAACCTGAGGAGAGCTCAGTGTTTCTGGGTATGAAGGGTAAACCATTAAATCTCGTACCTTTCGAGATTAAATCAATCAAAACTTTCTCTTTTTTATCTTTTTATCTGATTGCATTGAAGAAGCTTCAATGGAAGGGGAGAAAAAGGGAAAGGGGGAGTTGAATTAACGTCGGAGAGAATTCAAAGAAGCATAAATGAGAGAGATTGAGAAAGAGAAACCAAACCCTGAAGCTCAAAGGCGTGCGTCTAAAACTCTCTTTGGCTAAATCTGCACACAAGGAAAAAATAGAGAAGAAATGGGAAAATTTGTATGCAAGGTTTTTTACAACATTATTAAGATGTCATGGAAGGTATCATGGTAATTTGTTGCTTCAAAATCATGGATATTACTTATATGAGCAAAATTTCACATTTGTGGTTAAAATGAATTAGATCTTACATAAATATATTTATACACCATATATTAGTTTTCTAGTTTTATTTTCAATTTTTTTAATTCTTTTATTAAGTTAATATCTTATTGACTGCTTTGAATTCAAGAATACAAATGATTTTTTTAATTCAAAAGTCAAAGTTCATTACAGACCAAACAGAGAGTACAACAGGTGAAACACGAGCAAGTTTCTCGGCACATGCAAAGCTATGCACAAAGGAGAACAAAACGAAACGACAGACACAAACATCAGAGGTGTGAAACAACAGACTCGAACAAAAGGCCTGCAAAGCCTTGGACCTAAGACAAAGCCAAAGACGATGACAACAACCAAGAAGCGGAGACAAACAACTTCCTTAACACTCGACGAACAACAAACGTCGTTGTGGAAAAACCCAAACCATTGGGAGCACCATAAGCAGAGTAGAAGAATAAAGCGTAACACAGCGATCCTTGCAGTCCAAGGTTCTTTGATTGAAACTTGAAAGCAACGTACAAGTGAGAGCTCCTTTCGAAGGCAGGCTCCCGCATAAGAAAACGTGGGTCTTGTCAACTTGTTCATGGCTATCGAAATCCTAGACCTGGGAATGGAAGAGTCAAGGAAACAAACACCAGCAACAAACTTAGCCTTCTGTCTGAAGCTGGAGACGACGCAAGCCGAAAAACAACATAAGGGGATCCTTAAATCAGAAGTGACACGAGATAACTTGTTGATCCTAGGGGAAGAGATAGCAAGAGACACCATCTTCCGCCCCCTACGCTCGAAAGAGGTGCAGGCCTGAGAGATCATGCTTTATGTGGATAACCCACTAAGAGATTATCCGCTGTGGAGGAGACGTTTAAGACCTGATCAGCATGGCTTAACAAGAAGGTGGCAGCTGGAAGGAACTCATAAGCTTTCGGGTAAAACAAAAAAAGGACAACTTGCTTGTGGGAGGGGGGAAACATGATCCCCAGAAAACCGAAATTCAGGACTTGAAACTTACTAGCATTGGTAGTAACAACAACTCCCAAGGAAGTAATGACCCCACAAGCAAAGTGGTCATGGTCAACATCATCACCGATTACTATTTTATCCTTCTGCAAAATGCTCTACCATTGCCAACACTCTTTCCCTAGAAACATGCCGGCGACGAAACTTCTACCGAATGTTGGGCTTATAACCGGAACCCCGCGAAAAACAGCCCCTAGTTGCTTGCCTACGCTGGGCAAGACGGAACGCTTACTCCACTAGAGTCCGACAATGGGTCGATTAAGATCACAAGAAGTTTCTGGTCGTCATCCCTCATCAAAGGACTCGATGAAAAAGCAAGAACTGAAATCTCCCCATTTCGCACGTTACCTGTTTTTGCCAAGACCATTACGCAAGCCGGACGGAGGACACAACAAAGCCCGACCCCCCGATAATTCTCACCCACCTATCCTTCACAGCCAGGCCAGATACTGTAAAGGAGACTGACGTTGTCTCTCAAAGGGAAAGATCAAACCACAGAGATTGAAAAACAAGCAACAAACCACTGAGATCTAAGAAATGAGTGGGGAGAAGGTGGTTAGGCGCATAGCCTAGGTTTTGGCTCTTTGGGGGTAACTTTTCGTTGAGACCGATCCTCTATCCGACAGCCTCTCGCCACCACCCATAACCTTTAACCAGACCAAAGCCTCGAGAAAAACGACGGTGACCCTCGGAAAG
Organism: Hibiscus tridactylites; assembly: GCA_958450335.1. NCBI lineage: Eukaryota > Viridiplantae > Streptophyta > Magnoliopsida > Malvales > Malvaceae > Hibiscus > Hibiscus tridactylites. Next base: position 18,432,709 of record OY288273.1, on the reverse strand, counting down.
GGAGATCCACTCTACCGAGACCACAACCGAGCAGGGTTTCACCGGTATTTGGGTATTGATAAGGGAAAAGGGGAAAACGAGATCCTGAAGGGATAAGGACCAAACAGAAGGAGGAGAGTTTTTCATCGGGTTCTACAGATCCGCCCTTACTTAGTAATGCTTATAACTTGTAATGTTGCAAGAATACAAATGATTTGAACTCAATAAAGGATACTAATGGAAATGAACATGTTGTTCATTCTAAGAATTAAGTTATTCGAATTTAAACATCTGTGCGTGTAAAACGTGTCTTATTAAAGGGTTAAAAAATATAAATGAATACTATAGATATTAAAAAACACATCTCCCTCTAAATAAACACATCTTCTTATTTTGTGTTTATTTTGTTGTTCTTCTTGTTGATTTCATGAGAATTTCTATCTCCGACCACCATGGTTCAACTTTGGGTACCCTTTTACAAAAGAGAAAGACATACTCTTCATGTTGACTATGATCGCTAAAGACTAGGTGGAGGGTCTTTGTTGCCTCCAATTTTTCCATCTTTTTGTTTTTTTATATTTTTTTTATCTATTTTCATTACAGATGTCTCAAATCAATGATTAAATTCTTTCAATCACATTGATTTTCTTGACGCTTACATGCTACTCTGATGGGTGGTGTTGGGTTTTAGGGTGCTCGATTCTTTCAATCGTTCTTGCTCGCCAAGTGGTGGAGAAGTGGAATTTTGGGTGGATGTGGTGTGGAAGCTTAAAAAATAAATGACACAATGATTTATAGTGGTTCAACCTTCTAACCAAGGTCTACATCCACTACCTTAGCTTCCCACTAAGGATTTCCAATCAATCCACTATTGATTCGTCCCATTTTTTAGGCTTAGGAGGAAACCCTTATACACCGATCAAGCTTTCTACCCAAAGCCTTGATCAAACCCTCTTTACAAGAGAAAAGATAAGCAAACACAAATCCCTCTAATAGGTGTTTGTTTGCACAATTTAGCTCTTACCCAAAACCTAAAACACTTGAGCAAATTTAACAATTTTGGCTCACTAGTGTTTGTCTATAGAAAGAAATGACAATTTAAGTACAAAGACAATTCTTGATCATTTGTTGATTGACAATTGAAGCATTAACCATTACTTGATGCTTGGAGGTCCCTTTTATACTCCTTTTTGAGTTTGTAGCCGTTACTAGCCGTTGGGGATGAATTGGAGCCGTTAAAGACTTTATTTCCCACCATTAATGCTGTTCTACAGCCTTCCGTATCGATACGCGTGGACCCGTATCGGTACGACCTTCATCAGAAATTAGCCGTTGGGCTCTTGTCAGCCTAGGCGTATCGATACGCTTGAGGGCGTATCGGTACGGTATGACATTTAAAAGACCGTTGGGAAATATGACCGTTGGGGTTGTTAAAATAGGATCGGTACGCTTACTAGGTGTATCGATACGGGTTTTGGCAGTGACCAAACTGGGCAAAAAGTTATCGATACGGTTTTTACCGTATCGGTACGAGCAACTTGAAAACATAAGTTTGGCTGTTTTAAATCATGAAAAAATTTGCTTCCCACTCCCTTTTAAGATCGCTCAAACATAAATTCAAGTTGTTTGGACTCAAATACAAGTTTTTAATTATTTTTAAATTAGTCCAAAACATTTTTTAATTATTATATCAAAACATTAGTTCTACAAGTGGTCTGTCGAAAAATAAAAACCTTTAGCTTAACAACCTTAATGATATTCTCATTGTCATTAACATCAACTTAACCCTTTAGAATATTAGTCGAATACTCAAATCGCAAAAAAATTATTGTTTAATGAACTCAACGTTGGTTTATACACTCGCTATCGCTTCTCTTTCGTTGCTCTTCACCACCTGCAACCTTTATCTTACGACCAGGGGCGAATCTAGGGGTGGGCCTGCCTAAGCCAAGGCCCACCCTATGCCCTCCAAAAAATTTAATTTTTTACTTAGTCCTACAAATAAAATTTTTAAAAATTATTTTTTTTTATTTTTATGGTTTTTAAATTAAAATTTCGTTCTCAAAGTCAAACTTGAAAATTAGGACAATTTTATCCTTCTATTTTTTTATAGGGGTGTAAATGAACAAAATATTTGATGAACTATTCTTATAACGTTCATTTATTAAGTTAAATAAACGAGTATGAACAAATTTATTATGTTCATTTAATAGACGTACGAACACGAACAAATGTGTGTTCAGTTTGTTTATGTTTATAAACAAGCTCATTTATTTATTAATGATATCTTTTATAAAAGAAATTAAAATAATATCTCTCTATTTTTATATTTAAATTTCAACTCATTAATCTAAGAAATATATATTATATTTGCAATCGCTATTGATAATTTGACAAAACAAGTTATGGACACTATGCTCTAACGACTCACTTGGTAGATCATATTCATATGTGTAAAAGGAGTGTTGTGTATAAAAAGATGGATGAAATATTTGGTACTACATCAAAGAGTTTGGTTTGTTGAAAATTATGATATATATATATATATATATATATATATATATATATATATATATATATATATATATATATATATATATATATAATTCTTACCTTGTGTTTGATAAATGTTAAAAATAAGTGCTATGTATGAATGTATCATCTTACCTCATTCTAACTTTATTATATTATTGACACTAAATTCAGTTTTAACTATACTATATTTTATTTAATGAACAAATAAAATGAAGGGTAAACTATCTGTTTGACCACCAATCTATTGGGAAAGTTTTAAAATGACCACCATAGAAAAAACGCGTCATTTGACTACCCAAACTATTAAAATGGGATCAATTTGGCCACCTGCCGTTAAGAGGCTAACAGAAGGTGACGTGGCAGTTAAAAAATTAAAGGTATAATTACACATTTGGTCCTTACTATTTACACATTCTTTCAATTTAGTCCTAATTTTAATCTAATAAAATAAATTAATTAGGTGGTGACACGTATCAACACCTTATTGGAGCAATTTAATTATTTATATTTAATTTAATAAATTTATTTTCATCCCCCAATCAAGTGGTGACACGTGTCACCTGATTGGGGGATGAAAATAAATGAAACATTTGCAGCCAACGTGAATCAAACCTGGGTATCCTAGGCAAGGAAGACACAACAAAGCCACTAGGCTAAAGCCATTTTTGTGATGTAAAGTGCAAATAATTAATATAATTTAAGTTGTTGAGAAGGAGAATACTTCAATATCGAATGTATTCTGTCCTTTTTGCAAAGAAGAGATAGAGACAGTTGAACATTTGTTCTTCACTTGCAAAGTATCTTGGTTGATATGGTCCTCGCTCATTAAGTATTGGGGTGTCTCGTTGGCTCTTCACCACAACCCCATGAAATTTTTCCAAAGTTCAAATATCGACAGCCTATAGCGTGGAAGAAGCATGACATTTTCTGAGCTGTTCGAAAGGAAGCTGGTATTGAACAAACTGGATTTGCAGTGATGGAGAATGGATTTGGCGTGTTCTCTGGAAGTGTATACTCATGGGTTCATTAGGGAGTACAATTTTGATGATGTTGGATTTGAACACCCTTGGAACATGTCAGTGCAGCCAAATACAATCATGGGTGGTTTTCAGACGCCAGGTGCTGCCTTTTATGCAACTCAAAGATGCATGGGGTTTCCCTGCAATTCATTTCATGCCATCCAACCAAACTATGAATCCACAAATACATTGCAATCCAAATTCCATATTTCTTGCCATCAATACCACAAATCTTGGGGAAAGTCCTACACAATTCCATGCACAAACACACACAGAGTAACTTGCTTGGAAATAATGATCGCCCTTTCCGAGAAAATCAAGATCAAAGAGTAAGTTTTCTTTTTTGGTTTTAGTATGAATTCTGAATTCTGATTAACCTGTCCTCATGAAGAATTTTGTATCCACTATGTCTTAGCCGTTTCCCTTTGCATGCTTCTTCGCCTGCAACGCTAAGCTTCTTTCAACAAGAGAAGCAATCTTCAAACTATTCATCCGGTACCACTGCTAGCAAAACTCGAATACGGTGGACGCAGGACCTCCATGACAAGTTCGTGGAGTGCGTTAAACGCCTCGGGGGTGCCGAGAGTAAGTCAATACCATGGCATTAACATTCTCAAAATCTAGAGAATCCATTCATTCATTCTTCAATCAATTTAGTTATGTATTGCTTTTGATCCAACAGAAGCAACCCCAAAGGCAATTCTGAAACTGATGGATACCCAAGGGTTGACCATCTTTCATGTTAAAAGCCATTTTTGTGCCCAAGCATTTCAGTATGCTGAGAGGTTATGTAGGAACAAAGGTTCAAGTTTACCAGTATGGTAGGATGCCTAGGCTGAGTTGTTAATGTGTTAACTCTTGTTATTTTTGAAATAATTTCAGGGGTTAAAGTGGTTGTTGTATTTGATGCCATGATGTCTGGACTTCTTACACACAAGGAAACTTTTGCTGGGTACTATATGATTCTGATTCTTTTACTGTAAAAAATAATTTCAGTCCTCTTTTTCTCTGGCACAAAAGTTTTGTAACCAAGAAAAATGGCTTTGATTCATAAATTCACGGCAAAGTATGAATTATATTAATTATTTGCACTTTGTTTCACAAAAATGGCTTTAGCCCAGTAGCTTTTTCGTGTCTTGCCTGCTTAGGATACCCATGTTCGATTCACGCTGGGTGTAATGTTCCATTTATTTTCATCCTCCAATCAGGTGACACGTGTCACCACCTAATTGGGGGATGAAAATAAATTTATTAAATTAAATATAAATAATTAAATTCCTCCAATAAGGTGTTGACACGTGTCACCACCTAATTAATTTATTTTATTGGATTAAAATTAGGACTAAATTGAAAGAATGTGTAAATAGTAAGGACCAAATGTGTAATTATACCTTTAATTTTTTAACTGCCACGTCACCTTTCGTTAGCCTCTTAACGGCAGGTGGCCAAATTGATCTCATTTTAATAGTTTGGGTAGTCAAATGACGCGTTTTTTCTATGGTGGTCATTTTAAAACTTTCCCAATAGATTGGTGGTCAACAGGATAGTTTACCCTAAAATGAAACAAAGAGTTGCACAATCAAATTCTGTTCAAATTTTCAAATAATTTTTTAAGGATATTAGACAAATCCATAATCGTAAACTTTGAATAAAAACTAGTTTAAGTAAAACAAAGTTTAAGTTATTGAATAAGTGATAATTTCTTATGATGTTTAAAATAAGCAAAGAACTAGCTACTAAAGTTAATATTCAATAAAAGTATATCCTTATAAATAACAATAAAAAACATAAATTTAAAAGACATTGATACTTATTTACACTATTGTAAATAAACATTTACATCGTTGTAAATATGTATTGATAACTTATTTACACTTAGTCACGTATGTTCGTTAACATTTAATTATATTATTTTTAGTTACTCTATTTTCAATTTGGAAACTATATAAACAAGTTATGCTAGATAAATTTGTTGTTTTGTTTATATTGGCCTAGTCAATAATATATTTTTGGATTCACCACTACTTGCAACTAGAGTTAAGATTTGCTTGGTTTATACTTTGGGCTTATTGCCTTTTCCAATGTTCTAAACCTTTGTTCAGGCTATTTTGTAAAAAAAAAAAAAATTAAAGGCATAATGTTAAAAGATACATATAACGTTTAATTGAATAGTCATTTTTGCTCTTAATTTTTTTAAAAACAATTTAACCTTTAATGATTCTTTGGGTTAAATGTATGTTTAAATTGTTCTATGAACGAAATCTATCTCCTTTAATAAAAACACACATATCAACATATTAAATTAAAAATTGATGTTACTTACATGATTGTAATAAAGAAGATTTTTTGAACAATTTTTACTTAGGAAAGGAGAAATAAAAAGTTTATTGTTAATGAGTATTGAACTCATAACTTAGAGGAGATGGAAGAATATCAACTGAGAACTTTTAACTTCCTATTCTAATAATTGTATTATTAATTTTATATGAATGATTGTGTTATTACTGTCTAAGGTGATTATAAGATGAGACTTAGTGAAGATATCATTATTATTGCACGACCTTATTGATAATATTATATTATTCGACTTTAATAATGTGGGTTAGCTAACGAATTTTTGATATCGTACGCGACCTAATTCAATAATATTATATTATATGATTTTAGTGATATAAGCTTACGATACCAAATTGATATAATTTTTAAATTTTTAATATTTTTTAAATTATTTCGAATTAAAATAAATTTGATAAAACATGAAAGTTTACTAAAACTATTATTATATTATTACATGTATTCATTTTCGTTTAAGTCAATAGTAAAACTTAACAATGAAATGCCAAAGTAGAAAAAAATGAAATATTAGATACGACTTTATCAAAAATTAATAACTAAATGACCACAACAAAAACATGAGAATAAATGAGTATCTAGTATCAACTAGATAGTTTTTACTCTAAAATAAGTTCAAATAATAAATATTTAAATTAAATCTAAAACTATTGTAAACAATAAATCGAATGAGATTTTTTGAATAGTCCTAAAGTAATTATAAGACATTATCTGTTTTCTTAATTTTTTTATGTGCCACCTACTTTGTAAATAAAGTGGATTGAACTTGGATAAATATTATCATCTTTTTTAGTGAGACCACTCATTGAGTTCAAATTGAATGAAAAACTTGACTATTCAATTCAGATTAATTAATCGTACTATAAAAGACTTTTTTTTTAATTTATAAAAAAACTTTTTTTAACGATTGTTTCTGTTTTATTTCTTAAAATCTCACGTTAATAAATCCCCCAATTAAGCAAGCAGCAATAGGAGAAAAGCAGCTCACAAGCGGGAGGAGGACAACTAATGGAGGCGGAGGAGAGCGGCGGCGACACTGAAAAAACTCGCATCGCCACCCACTGGTATTGAGCCATAGCAAGCGTAACCCAGTTTGGATGGGCAGTATCTTCGTATCGAAAAGGTTATACCGGCGACCACCGTTTGATGCCCGTCAAAGCATTCGGCGTGGCTTCCTTGTTCCTCGGCGCCTCCACCACTGCATCCATTGCTTTCCTTAAAGCCTCCGGCATTCACAAAGTAAATCGATCATGTCCATGTCTTCAAAATCTTCACCCTCAACCTTCAGTAATGTACTTAAATTTGTGGTTTTGGCTTTGCGATTTCAAATTTTCAACAGGTCGAAGATCTGATGGATGTGGGTGCGAGTATAAGAAGTGGACTTGGAATTCGTCCGAGGGCAGGGGATAAATGAGTCCTTGTTCGCCGTTTCCCTTTTTGCAGAGCTTTCCGAAATCCGGGTTTTTATTTTTTTTCTTCCCTTTAGGGGGCGTTTGGTTCGCGAAAAAAATCATTACTAGGGGAATAATCTTTTCCGGAATCACATACCCACGTTTGGTTCAAGAGCATTCACTCCCAAGGGTAATGAAATATCCCCAACAATAGCTATTTTTTAGTATTTTCCTGGGAATGTGATTCTCTCCCTTTTCTTAGGTATTAGACAATTCCCTCCCCTTTGGACAAGAATACCCCTAAAAAATATAGTTATTTTAAAATGATCTTTCCTTTTTGTATATAATTACACAAATATAAATTTATTTTATTTTTAGTGGTTTAGGGTTTTAATACTTATTATAAAATAATATGATGCATATAAAATAAAAATATATCAAATTTTTATTTTATTTCGATTTTTTATATATGTGTTTGATTCAGATTTTATTATTGGTATGTGTTTTATTACATTTATTATTTAGATCAATTTTCATAAAAAGGTTTTCATATTATATTTTTTTTTATATTTTCTATGAACTTTTATGTAAATACTTTTACTTTAATCATAAAATTTCAGTTGATTAAAAAAGAAAATATATTTCAAGGACAATTTGGTAAAACATGCATTTTTCCTATCTTATATTCCTTCAACCAAACAATGTAATCTTACATTCCTGCCAAACAAATCAAACAAGGTAATACAACATTCCGGGTAACATGTTAAGTAATGTAACATTCCGGTAATCTCATTCCCAAAGTTAATCTTACATTCTGTGAACCAAACGACCCCTTAAGTGTTTGTATTTAATTAGATTACAATATATTTTTTTTTGTGTAAACTACATAAATGACTATCATACTATTAAAAAATCATACTGTTAAATTGGATGTAATGTGACCATCAGCCGTTACCGTTAGAGGTTAACGGCAGGGTGTTGTGGCAATTAAAAAAATAAGGGTATAATTACACATTTGGTCATCATTACTTATACAATCTATTAATTTGGTCCTAATTTTAATTTAATAAAATAAATTAATTATTTAAATAATGACACATGTCAAACATCTTGCTCCTAGCAAGATTTGAACTAGGGTTGGCTTAAATGAAGGCTTGTAAGCTTACCACTAGGGTAAGTGGATCTTTGTGACATATTGTACAAAAACTAAACTTTAACAGATAAAAGACACCAATAAAAGAGATATTTAATTTTCCTTCTCCCCAAACACCAATCTGCATCTCACCCAATCTTTTATTAAATATATATTGCGAAGAGAATTTGCTCGGTGGATTTGGATATGATTTACCTTTTTTTTGTCGCCGCACTTTCGTAGTGATAGTGTAATTTGTTGATTAAATTCGTTGTTTGGATTTTAATTGGGCAATTAAGCACTGATGTTGGAACTAGAAAGATGAAAACAAACGGATCTATGATTGAGCTTTTAAGTGTGCATTAATCGTTTCAACTTTCTTCATATTGTTTAGAAGAGTTGAAGAGCAATGTTATACACAAGATCTGTATGCAAATCATTTAGGAAGGGTGTCTCCTTATGTATGTATATGGAGGAAACTGAAAGATGGTATCTTTTAAATATAGTCATAGAGAAGATTAATATTTGTTCTAAATGGTTCTTATTGTCAGACTTCAAATGATTTGTATAAACTATGTCTTTGTTTTTATAATTTCGTATTTTAGTTTTTCTTGACGATTCGATTTTCTTGTTCTTTTTCTTTCCAGAAAACTAGCAAAAAATGGAGAAATCATGCACTCTTTTCATTCACTTCGACAAAAGATCGCCTGCAGTTGCTAATGAGATTAAGGAAGCACTTGAAGGAAATGATGTTCCTGCAAAGATTGATGCCATGAAGAAAGCTATAATGCTTTTGTTGAATGGAGAAACTCTCCCCCAGCTTTTTATCACCATTGTCAGATATGTTTTACCTTCAGAGGATCACACTGTGCAAAAACTTTTGCTTTTATACTAGGAGATAATTGAGAAAACTGATGCAAGGCTGTAAAAAATTGGGTGAGTTGCAGATTGGTGTTTGGGAGGGAAAATTGCATATTTCTTCCATTGGAGTCTTTTATCTGTTAAAGTTTAGGTTTTGTACAATATATCACAAAGATTTATTTGGTTTATTGGTTAGTTTACATGCCTTCATTCAAGGCAACTCTAGTTCAAATCCTACTAGGAGTAGGATGCTCCTTCCTTTTATTTTCTTCTTCCAATCTAGTGACATGTGTCACCACTTGATTGGAGGTGGAAAATTAATTAATTAAATTAAATAAAAATAATTAAAGTTCTCCAATAAGATGGCGACATGTGTCACCGCCTAATTAAATAATTAATTTATTTTATTAAATTAAATTAAAATTAGGACCAAATTGATAAAATATATAAGTAACGAGGATCAAATGTGTAATTATATCCCTATTTTTTTAACTGCCACGTCACCCTGTCGTTAACCTCTAACAGCTGATGGTCACATTGCATCCAATTTAATAGTATGGTGATTTAATTATTTCGAAAAAAAAAAGATGATCAAATCGCGACTTTTCTAATAGTATGATGATCATTTATGAAGTTTACCCTATATTTTTATCAGTTCAAACACTTCATGATTATCATAATAATCAAACAATCAGTCTAGATCTACAGAATCAATCTCTGTCATTCATTCTTAATAACCAATTTGTTAATAAGAAACAATGTAATTCAAGTTGAACATAGATAACTTTAGGGGTGTTTGGTTCACAGAAAAATTATTACCTAAGGTAATAATTTTTTTTTGAAATCTTATTATTATGTTTGATTTGTTTTTAAACCTAACAACTCAGAAAAGATTATTACCAATATTAAGAATAGTTAATTCTTATCCAGCTGGAATAGGGTTAGTTATAGTCTGTTAGTAAGCACTGTTAGTAAGTTGTTATCAACGACTTTCTCTTTTCGTTTTGTATATAAACTGAAGTTCACCTCTCTTGTAATCAATCGCTTCTCTTAATAATAAAACAAAAGTTAGTTTGTTACATGGTATCAGTTGAGATTTTCCTCTAAGCTTCCACATCTTCTTTCTTGTTTTCTTTTCTCTTTTGATCATGGGAGAAGTCAATCTTAGCGATTCTTTCAACAATGGTGCTAATTCGTACTATCTATATCAGTCCGATAATTCCGGCATGATTCTTGTAACTCAGCCTCTCGAAAATGATAACCACCACAATTGGCGTCGAGCTATGATGATGACTTTGTTAGCCAAAAATAAACTTAATTTTGTAGATGGTTCTATTTCTGCACCAGCTCGCATTCCTGCTGATCGTTTCAGTGTTTGGACCAGGGCCAACGATTTGGTCAATTCTTGGTTGCTAAATTCTGTTTCCAAAGAAATTGCTGCGAGTCTCTTGTATCATTCGACTGCAGCTGCTGTTTGAAAAGATTTACAGAATCGATTTCAGCAAAATAATGGTCCAAGCATCTTTTCCTTACGCAAGAAATTAAGTGATCTTGTTCAAGGAACAAATTCAGTTTCTACCTATTATACCAACCTAAAAATCATATGGTATGAGTTGGTATCTCTCAAATCTTTTTGTTCTTGCCTAAATGCACCTGTGTTGGAGTTCGCAAAATGTTTGAAGAGTAACAGAAGGAACAAACAATGCAGTTCCTGATGGGTCTAAATGGTTTTTATTCTCATGTGCGAGGTCAGATCCTCTTAATGGATCCATTACCAGATATTACCAAGGTTTTCTCTTTGGTGTCACAGGAAGAGAGTCAGCATTTTATTAAACTTGATAATCCTGTTACTGATGCTTCTTTTGCCATTATATCCAATGTGGTTCACAAAAAATCGAGGCCTCAATGTAACCATTGTGGATTAATGGGTCATATTAAGGACAAATACTACAAACTACATGGTTTTTCTCCTGGTTACCATTCGAAAGGAAGGTAATCTCATGACTCTCTTGTGAATGATGTGCCTCACAGTGCTGGTTCATCTTTTGATCAGCAAGAACAATCTTTTTTAAATTCTTTATCTTCTCAACAATGCAAGCAACTAATTGCTATGCTTACCAATCAACTCCAGGCAGCATCAGATTCTTCTGCTGCATCGCATCCTCCTAATTCTGTTAACATGGCCATGTAAGGCAAGAATGTTTCATTTATCAATTTTTTTAGTTCTTTTCATTCTCAAAACTCATGAATTCTTGATTCTGATGCATCTAAGCATGTATGTTTTTCTAAAAAAAATTGAATCATTGATTCCTATTGAGAATGGAACCATTATTTTGCCTAACAAGTCTGGTATTCCAGTTCATTTTGCTGGAACTGTCAAAATTTCTTTCAGATAGTCTTACATGATGTTCTATACGTCCCAGAATTTAATTTCAATCTTTTATCTGTGAGTTGTTTACTCAAACATAATCTTGATTTGATGCTTGTTTTCAATCGTGACAATTGATTAATACAGGATCATTGCCAGCTGATTGGGAAGGGTAAAATGCATCGTGGATTGTATTTGCTTACTTTTGATACTTCTGATTCCAAAGTTGTAATCTCCAAAGTTATTAGATATGAAACTTTCGATGTACATATTGACAATTCATGTCTTGTTAATAAAATTTCTGTTTTTTGGCATAATCGACTAGGACATCCTAGTTCTAATATTTTAGATATTTTGCAACATTCTTTATCAAATTTTGTTAAAGAAGATTCTTGTTGTTCTTTATGCCCTGCTGCTAAGCAAAAGCGTATTCCTTTCCCAAGTTCTTGTAATCGTGCCTTTGTTTCTTTTGAACTAATTCATTGTGACATATGGGGACCCTTTAAAGTTCCAACTTATAATTCTCAACGTTTCTTTTTAACCCTTGTTGATGATTTTACCAGGTCAACATGGACCTTTTTGCTTCAGCATAAATCCGATGTTACTCAGGTAATTCCCGCTTTCATAACTATGGTTAAAAGACAATATGGTTATGATTTTAAAACTTTCAGATCTGACAATGCTCTGAGCTTAAGTTTACAGATTTGTTCTCCAAATTGGGAATCATTCACCAATACTCCGAGACCCCTCAGCAAAATGTCATTGTCGAACGCAAGCACCAACACCTTCTAGCTGTTGCTCGTGCATTGTATTTTCAATCAAAGGTTCTAGTTCGTTTTTTGGGAGATTGTTTGCTGAAAGCTACTCATATTATCAAGGCTAAAGGGTCAAATTTGCCCCTGTAGTAATCCGAAATCAGCAATGTTGCCCCTAATTTTTTTTCTCCGTAATTTTGCCCTCAAAGTCAGTCAATTGTAGCAATGTTTCCCTTTGACCGATTTTGACCGTTAAATGCTGACGTGGCAGTTAACGGTGCTGACGGAGCAATTTTACCCTCAAAGTCGTTCATGCAATTTTGCCCTCGAAGTGAGAACTCTCACAAAAAATCAAAATATTATTCAATTTTTTAAAAAAATCTATAAACTTAATAAAAATAAATACAATATTCAAAAAAATTATTGAAATAAACCAACGAGAAGCGTGTTAATTGAACGGTGAACGCGAACTATGCTATTCGAACGATGTTCGATTGACACACTTACCGATGATGGGTTGTTAGGAAAAAATGTACGGTGAACTCGAATCATGTGGCTCAGGTTGAATTCTGCTTTATCTTCTGGATATCCTTGTATTTATCTCCCATGCCATTTTTGCCGAACACCACTAATGTCATTTTCTGAGATCATCGTACATTTTTTCCTAACAACCCATCGTCGGTAAGTGTGTGAATCGAACGTCGTTCGAATATAATAGTTCGCGTTCACCGTTCAATTAACACGTTTCTCGTTGGTTTATTTTCAATATTTTTTAATATCATATTTATTTTTATTAAGTTTATAGATTTTTAAAAAAATGAATAATATTTTGATTTTTTGTGAGAGTTCTCATTTTTCTTATTTTTAAAATTACTAGGGACTCAAAGGATATTTACATCAATTTGTTAATCGATTTTTCATATATTCTGTTTGTTAAAGTTCAACTCGAAAAAACCTAAATTATTTATCCAATTTTATTCAAAAACTAAATAAACCAAGGGTAAAAGTGTTGCAATTAATGACTTCGAGGGCAAAATTGCATGAATGACTTCGAGGGTAAAATTGCCCCGTCAGCACCGTTAACTGCCACGTCAGCATTTAACGGTCAAAATCGGTCAAAGGGGAACATTCTACAATTGACTGACTTTGAGGGCAAAATTACGGGAAAAAAAAATTAGGGGCAACATTGCTGATTTCGGATTACTACAGGGGCAAATTTGACCCTTGCTTCCTTCCCCTTTACTTCATAACAAGTCTCCTTTTGAATTACTTCATGCTAAACATTCTGATTATAATTATCTTAAAGTTTTTGGGTGTTTAGTTTTTGTTTCAACACTTAGGAATCATAGGGATAAATTTTCAGAACAAGCCTTACTTGGTATATTTCTTGGTTATTCTCCATGCATTAAGGGATATAAAATATATGTTTTAAAAACTAAAACTATTATCATATTTCGTGATGTTTATTTCTATGAACAAATCTTCCCTTTTCATAATGTATCCTTGCTATGTACAGATACAACACGTGCAGATATAACCACTGCAGCTGAAGTTACCACTGTTCATGTCGAACATACAAATGCACCTACTGAAACTGCACCTACTGAAGTTGCACCTATTGAAGATGTAACTACTGAAGCTGCACCTACTGAAGAAGTAACTACTGAAGTTGTACTCACTGAAGTTGTTACACATGAAGATACTTCAGTTGTATCAGCTGCACCAACTCAACCTTCTCATGAAGTTACTGAAGATGTCTCGTTGCAACGTACCATTAGAGATGTTCCACCTGTTCGACGTTCGACAAGACAAATTCATAAACCCTCCTATTTGGCAAAGTATCATTGCAACAACATCTCAGTTGTTTCGAGTGATTCTTCTCATATTCTTTATCCCATTGAAGATTCTCTGTCAACCTCGATACTTTCTCCATCCTATCAACATTTTGTTGGTAACATTTTCATAGTTTATGAACCAACATTTTATCATCAAACGGTGAAGATTCCAGCTTGGCAAACTGCCATGGATGAGAAATTAAAGTCAATGGAGGATTTGCAGACTTGGACTGTTGTTCCACTCCCTGAAGGTAAAAAGGCCATTGATTCAAAGTGGGTTTACCATGTGAAATACAAAGATGATGGATCCCCTAAAAAGTACAAAGCCCGTTTAGTTGCTAAGGGTTACACTCAGATTGAAGGCATTGATTACACAGACACATTCTCTCCAGTGGCCAAAATGACTTCCTTTAAAGTGTTGCTTGCTCTTGCTGTTTCCAAGGATTGACATTTGTTACAGTTGGATGTTAACAATGCATTCTTGAATGGTTATTTTAATGAAGAGGTTTACATGAAATTACCTCATATCTCCATGAATCCTCCAATTCCAACTTAGTATGCAAGTTACAAAAATCTATCTATAGTCTAAAGCAAGCATCGAGACAATGGTTCAGTGTGTTTTCTGAAGTTGTTCTTCTTTTTGGCTTTCATCAATCCCTTTCAGATCACTCTCTTTTTGTTTATAGATCAGATGATAACATGGTTGTTTTGCTAGTTTATGTTGATGACATAATCTTAGCAGGAAAGAATCTGGAACAACTTCAAGCTGTTCAAGCTTTTCTTTACAAACACTTCAAACTCTAAGACTTGGGGATATTGAAATATTTTCTGGGACTCGAAATAGCTTGAAAATCATATGGCATCTCTCTCTCACAATAAAAGCATGCCTTAAATCTTCTAGAAGACACGGGCACTCTTGCCTCAAAACCTGTTGATACACCAATTACAACTTCTCACAAGTTAAGTCTTCATGATGGTGAACTTTTACAAGATTCTCAGCTGTACAGACGGTTCACACTCGTCCTGATATTACATATGTTGTTCACTTACTCAGTCAATTCATTTCTTTACCTTGTCATCCTCATCTTCTAGCAGTCTATCATCTCCTAGCACATGTCAAGAAAACTCCAGCTCTTGGATTATTTTTCCCTGCAACTTCTGCTCTTCAACTACATGACTTTGTAGACTCTGATTATAGCTCTTGCTCTGATACGAGAAGGTCCATATCTGGCTATTGCATGTACCTTGGCAATAGCATCATTTCATGGAAATAAAAAAAACAGACAACTGTAAGCAAATCTTCCTGTGAAGCAGAATACCGTGCAATGGCTGCTGTTACATGTGAGCTTGTATGGCTCACTTCCCTTTTGTCCTCTTTCAATATTCCTGTTCTAAATGTCTCCCTATATTGTGATAACCAGTCTGTTATACATTTGGCATCAAATCAAATTTTTCACAAGCGAACCAAACATATAGAAGTGGACTGCCACTTCATCCGAGACAAATTTCGCGAGGATTTTCTTAAGCTTTTTCATGTTAGCTCCGCCAACCAACTTGCGTATATATTCACCAAAACTCTTCACGGTCCTGCATTCCATGCTTTTATCATCAAGATGGGCTTAGTTGACATCTACCAACCTCCATCTTGAGGGGTATTAAGAATAGTTAATTCTTATCCAGCTGAATTAGGGTTAGTTATAGTCTGTTAGTAAACACTGTTAGTAAGTTGTTATCAACAGCTTCCTTTTTTTATTTTGTATATAAACTGAAGTTCACTTCACTTGTAATCAATCGCTTCTCTTAATAATAAAATAAAAATTAGTTTGTTACAACCAACAATAGTACTTTTTCTGTCAACGTTTTGAGAATGTGATTCTCATTCTTCCCTCATGTATTTGCCAATTCTTGCTACTTTGGACAAAATTGCTCTTAAAGTAATAATTTTTTTTTTAATTTAAATCTTTTGTAGCATATTCAAATGGTGTAAATTTATTAAATAATTTTATTTCATACTAGTTTGATATTTAAATGGTTTTACATATATTTAAAAGTAGTTTAATATTTAAATAAAAGGAAAAATTATGGCTATAAAATTTTCGATAAAATGTTTAAATACTCTGTAAATTTTTTATAAAATTTTATTAAGAAAATAAAATAGACACAAAGCATATTACAAGGAGAAACTTTGTGTTTATTGATTTTATGTTCTAATTTCGTATAAACTCTCATAACTTAGTGTTTCATGATACGATCATTATCTCTTATTTATCATTTTTCCTTGACTTTGTGTAAGTTTATTATTCATTTTATTATTTTAATCGTGCTTTAATATTTGGAGAGTATATTTATTTAAAATTATTTTATATTAGTTTAAAATTTAAATGTTGTTACCCATTGAATATTTATTTATTTGAATTTAATTATAAAAATTTTAATATTAATAAAAACATATATTTTATATTGTTTATACTAATTATATTAGTAGTATGCTAAGTATAAGTGTATGAATCTTCAAGCAAACATTTTTAAATTAATATTAAAAGTTTAACTTGTTAAAAAGAAAATATATCACAAGGACAATGTAGTAGAATTTACTTTCAAGCAATCTTATATTCCATCAACCAAACAATATAATCTTACATTCCTACCAAATAAACCAAACAATGTAACCAATATTTCCAATAATATATTAGATAATGTTATATTCCGAGAATCTTATTCCCAAAGGTAATCCTATATCCCATGAACCAAACAGACCCTAACAGGTTGCTTCAAAATGCTTTAGAATTTCTGTTAAACTTTCAAGTCTATGGATTTATCAGTATAATTTATCTTGCTAGTGTGTTAAAAACTTGTTAAAATCTGTTACATGGATTTAAAAGTAAATGTCAAATATGAATACATAACCTTTAAATCCAACTAGTGGTTTCAGTAAAATAAATGTTCATAGATATAATTTTATCTGCAAAATGTACTTATAAAAAATATAAATAGATAATCATCTTAAGCTTATTAAAAAAACTATACTCGACCTTTTTTAATGTCCCAGGTTGAGACCTTGGGAAGTTTGAATTTTCATATTCGATTCCTACCAATTGTAATCAATGTGTAAGTTCTCAATTCATATTCTATTCCTATTTAAATTTCATCACGTGTGAATTCTATCTGATGATAGTTATTCGGATGTGCATTATTAGCACATGTATCTGATTTCAAGACACTAGACAATTGGGGGACGGGGAAAGGATGCAGTGTTACTAACATAACCTACCAATACCATTAAAAACTAAAATTAAGGAGAACAGAGAAAAACAAATAATACTAACATGTTCTATTCAAATCTGTGCAGGCCAAAAAAGTCATGCTCCAAAAAGATTTCTGCAGAATACAGAATTTGATCAATTCTGAATAATCTGCAAAAACTATCTTGAAAGATTCCACTGGCCCCAAGCAGTTAAATGGAGAGGCAAACATCATGGATTACTGTAGCATTTATGTCCAATCAACTTGGAACCAAACAAGCAAATGTTGTGAGGATTTGGACTGAGTAAATGAATAGGGATAGGAAACCTTAAGTTCCTGTCTAGATTCTTTTCTAGTAACTCCCTAATATAACATTACATGGAACCTGAGAGTGTTCCTGTCTGGTAACGGACGCAGGCACGTGGAAGATGCAGGCCGAATCCCATGGACAAGCAGTTGTGACGAGAGCTCCAATATCAGATATAAACAGGTTTAATATCATTGGCACCGAAACTTGCAGCACACACCGGACACTTGCGGTGACGGCTTTCGGTGATTTTCTGTACACAAGGGTTGCAGAAGAGATGGTAGCATTTTGTAATAACCACCTGGAGAATGGACAAAATATCTATAAGCAAATTTGGAAATAGATGAGGAAATTTGAAACGAAAACGATCAAGCCATAGCTATGTTACTATGTTACTCAAACACGGGTAAGAGTGAGTATGTGTAGTTTTTCCTCATATTTGAATAATCATACCCCACACCCATGCCTGAATATGTGTCGGATACAGGTACTTAAATGAAGAGTCAAATGACACGCAGAAGCATCCTTGAAATACTAATTCAGAATCACACATTTACCTCTTTCGGTCTGTCAAGACAGATACTGCACTTCAGTATTTCTCTATACTCTCTGAGTTCTTGTTGAAGCCTTTCAACCATTGAGTTTCCTTCTGTCTTCGCTCGAAGATGTAGTACCTTTCTTCTTGCCACTTCCAATTCTTCCTCGATTCTTTTCTTGTTAAACCTAATAAATGCAGAAAAACAGACATGAGCTCACCCTATGCATTACAACAAACTGGAAACATAAAGGACTAATAAAATTCTATTACCTTTCTCTCTCTATTTCAATCTGCACCTCCACTAATGCCGCTCTACTATTCTCAATCTTCAATTGAGAATCCTCCAGTGACTCCCTTGCTTGATGAGATGATCTTCTCATATCTGACAACCGCTTTTGTGTGTTCTCCAACAAAACCGACTTTTGAAACCTTTCTTCTCCAAGTTTCTGAACCTGGTCTGAGCAGAACCTCAGCTGCAAAAGGAATTGCTCAAGACTTGAATGCCTTTAGAAGTTTATTTCATACAACGTAACTCATCCCTTATCATACCCGATCCTCAATTCTCGCAGCTTTCGTATTATAAAAATCAAGGGATGCACTGGCTTGCTGAATCTCCTTCTCCATGGTATGTTTCTCCAATAGTAGAGTGTCTTGAAGCTGTTTTGCCCTCAAACCTTCCAAAACAAGCTGTACAGGACCATTAAAGCAAAATCAAGTTCTAGGAGCAAATATACAAGTCTATACAGAAGACCATGGATGCTCTTCAAGTACAAGTTCTCTACATGAAGGTAAATGCCAAGAAGGTTTTCTGTGTTGGTTTGCAAGTGAAGATTACTATTCCATGATCAAATGAAGAACTGTTCACTTCTGAATACATACTTGAGATTTGAAAAAGGCATAGAGTTATGTAAGATAAAATTATAACTAGACAAAAAAATTATCAACATAAAATAAATTATAACTAGTGCATGTGCATGAACTTCTAATGAGATCTCTGAGTATCATATACCAAATAATTGATTACCTTTATGTTATAGTCATCTCTTTCTGTAATTTGATGCAATAGCTGCTGGTTTTGTGTTTGCATGTCATCATATGCCTGTCCAATTGACTGAGGGAAAACCAAACAGCTTTATCAGAAAAGGGTACTAAAGGCAAAGCCAAAAGACTAAATGACAAGAAACTGACCTCTATTTCAGATAAGTAAGCCTCATTTTCTTCATTTTTGGATTTCAAAGCATCAGAAAGCCTAGTCTTTTCCCTGAAGTAACACTACAATTAACACTTTTCACTTGGTACTCATAAAACCATTGTTTGATAAATGTAGGTAGCAACAACACAAAAACCAGGTATACGATTCCCAGTACATCTACATTCTGGTTAATGAGAATTTCACAGAACACTGTATGTGGAATTGTCTAGACATAACGAATAAACATTTTCCTAATACAGATATAACAATTGCTGCAAAAAGATCTTACATCTGCCTCCAAAAGAAAAAGGTATGTTGAAATAAGAAATTTGAACCGGTGACATCAAATCGTGGAATTAATGGGGCCTGTAGTATATATAATATAAAATAAAAAGGGGTAAACTTCAACCTCTTAGAAGCCTCCAGTTTGTGTCGCGATTCAGCAATTTCAGCTTCTGCGGCGGCTAACCTTTGCTGGGACATTGCTTCAGCTTCATTAGCTGTCTTAACACGCAATTCCAAATTACGCTCATCAAGGCAGGATTTCAAACTTTGAACATTAGCCCAAGCCTTGTATTCTGAATCTCTCGCTTCCAAAATATCTCTGCAATCACAGGGAAAGAAAAGGTGTAAGAATCTGGAACTAAGCATCAAGAAGAAGCAAATCAAGGGTAGCAAGATAAGCACTTCAATTAGAGCACAATATAACCAAAGGTAGAATATCATAGTCGGTAATAACGTAAGATATGCAGACATTCTCCTGCACCTCAGCTGCTAATAATTTCCAGTAAAGAAGAAACAAAAGCCTCTGTTTGCCCATGCTTCTCCAACAGGCGTTGGAGCGCCGAACGGAGAAGCAATGGCAAACAGCCAAGGTTTAGCACTGAACAGGGGTTTGCCCACTTGATTTTACGCCTTAAACGGCCGTTTGTCCACAGCTAGAAAATCTAGCTTCTGCCCAAACGGGCGTTGCCGGCCAACGGGCTTCCACCCCCTCAATGTCTAACTCCAAGCAGGCAGCACCAAAGGATGAATTTTGTGACAGATTTCTCTGCTGACCAGAATATTCTATGGAAAATAAACCCAAATTCAACATATCCAATCAGATTGCAGAAGTTACAAAAGAATGCATCTTGTATTAGATAATCTGACCTTGAATCAGTAAACTCACGTCTATACATCTCCAATATCAATTTCATCTCCACATCACTGTCCTTCAAATCCTGAACCTTTAATAAATGAAAATCAAAATAATATATAAACAATATATTTTCCTTCTTAGATAAAAAAAATCTTGGAGACTGTAAAAGGTGGATTAACTAATCATACCATGGCTTGCAACTTATGCATCTCAACAACTTGTTCAGAAGATCTGACAGCTAAATTCTCACATTCTTTAGCCTGTTCATAAATAATTATTTAAGAATTCTTTACAAGTCCATCAAGCAAAAAGAAAGGAGGATCTTTAAGGCCTTTAAGCAATAGAGGGAATAACCAGACAACTTATAAAAGTACAAACCTTCTTATCAAGAATGTTGGAAAGAGATTGCACGTCAGCCCGGAGAGAATGAATATCCGCAGCAGCCTCTTTGTACTTACCTAATTGGCTCTGCATCGAACTCATTGCCTCGGGAAATGAAGAAAGCAAGTTTTTGAAGTCCGCAATTATTTCCTTTCTTCCTGAAATTTATAAGTATTTTAAACTGATCTCAGCAAAAGAATAGCAATAACAACAAATGTGTTCCTACCTGGTTCTCTAGATGCCTCTTCCAGCTTAGCTTCAATCCTCTTTCTTTCATCAATTTGTTGTTGTATCTCTGCTCCAAGATAAGAAGCTCGAGAATTAGAAACTGCCAAAGATCTCTGAAAAACATCAGCAACATCACTCTTTATATTCAACTCATTTTCTCTCCAAGCCAGGTTATCTTTCTCAACCTAAAAGTTTTAGGAGGGAAGTTATAGTTAGCATTGGAATTGGAAGTCCACAAAATTACAGAAGAAAGGCACAAATGAAACTACTGACCAATAACAACCTGTAGTTTCTCAAATAAATCATGATACCGGAAGACTTCTGACTTTGACATTTCTAGTTGATCTCTCACCAAAAGGAATGATTGGGCAGAAGAAATAAACTTTACGCTCTTCAATGTGTTCTGTCAATGAGAAACTCGCGTTCAACATATACGACAAAGTACGACAAGTCAGAAATATAGTAAAATGAAAAATAGTAACTTAAAAAGGCAAACCTGCAAATTCGATAACTGCTGTAATATTTTTATTCTTTCTTCATGAAGACTTTTTAGCTCTGTCAGTCGAGAAGATGCTTGTTCCTGTGCAGCTCAAATAGATCATTGCATCAACTTTTGGATTTAGAAATTTCACAAGATACCTAGAAATAAAAAAAAGGAATTACCGACAGCTCTTTAAGGGCAGACTCCATTTCATGCAGATCTCTATGCTTATCTTTGACTTTATCACTAGAAACATGCTTACTGCCTAGTTTCAAGACAGGGAAAAATGCCCCATTCGTTGCATCTCTTTCTGCTTTAAGAGCTGCCAATTTGCAGTTAATTTCCTGCAGTTCTGCAACTGCACTCTCAAATTCACCTTCAAACAAAAAAGAAGCAAACAGTGCCAGTCAAACTTGCAGATACCTTAATTACATTTCCTACCTTGATAATTAACTTGCATTTGAACCACGGCGAAAGGTTTAGCACCCATTGATTAGCCTATCCACAGCATTGGAGGGAGAGAGCAGTTTCTCAAAGGTGAAAAAATTCGTGTGGATTGGATTACATATATTTACATGAATTTGCACGGATGTATACTGATTTTTGTTTGCTACCACATACATGCAAGATTATTTTATCATAAAGATATTATGAACATCTATGCACACCAAATCTGCTTAGGTGGTAACTTATAAATGTGACATCTCGGCAACTGATATTGCAGTCACCACTTCTTCATCCAGGCAAAAGCACAAGTCTGATAACATATAGAAATTACCCTTCAAACGTTTAAGCTCAGCTTTACTTTTTGCATCAGTATCTCTATGGCTCTGCAGTTCTCTAGCCAAAGATCTGTGTTTCAAATGAATATCAGATATTGCGATTCTTAAATTTTTAACTTCTGATTCGAGTTCTGCTAACTGCCTGCATGAGCCTAGCATAAATAGACATGCATACAGTTAACTGAGAAGTAACTCCAGTAAAAAGTAAAAAACATGAAAGGGAAAAAGTTACACTGTACATACCACCATTCTGAAGCTCTTTCTGAACTGCAGCATATAACCCATCCTTCAGGCACCATAGGTCATCAATGACAACTATTATATTGTGTAAAATGTTCCTAGTCTTTTCAGAAGTAGTATTTTCTCTATCTTCTTTATTATGCTCAAGGCAATTATCGGAAGAGGAGCTTTCAGTTGCACCTGTCTCCATAAGTCGGCTAAGAAAAGCATCCTCAGTAAGACATGGAGGCCCGTCTACATAAAAATGCAAAAGCCTTCTTAGCAAGCATACTTGAAAAACAATTAAAAACTGAAGACATGCAAAGGAAGAAAGTTATAGAACTCCTAGAAATCAGAACTGCCAAATTTAGCTCAACCTTAGAAGTTATAACAAGAAAGAAAGTATTGCCCTTGGAATTATGTTAACAGCTCATCAAAAGGGGATACAACAACAATAAATAAATAAATGAGGACCAAGTATGGCAGAAGATTCTCACCTTTTGCATTTGGTGCACATCCAACATCCTGTCCACTAGACTTTCTTGTGTTTGTGGAACTTGATTCCAAGTCAGTAATCAGCTATTGTAAAAAAATAATGTCAATTTCCCATATATGATTCTAGCCTTTTCATAATCAGCAAAAGATGCATAAAATTGCCCAACGGTTAAACAGGGACGTACTGCTTCCCATGATTTATTCACCACTTCCAATATAGAATTGTATGGCTTTTGTTTCTCCTTCAGTTGAATGAACTTGGTCTCAATAGTAGAATACTCAACCTTCTGAGCCTCTAACTTCTGTACAAGCTTTTGATTCTGAAATTGTAAAACTGCAGTATCAAGCTGCATCATACCCAGAAAAAAGGATGGAACCATTAGGAGAATGTTCAAAAAATATGAACTAATAGAAGAAAGCATTTCAACTTCGCAAACTACTCATATACAGATGAATTATTTCCCCAAAAATTTTGTAACATATCATTCAACAACCCAGAATAGAAGTATAAAAAGCAAAATGGCATCACAATTCAAAAGCATGAATACATAAAAGCACAGGTAAAAAATAACTATATAACAATAATTCTTGGCAATAAGCAATAACGTGCCCCATAACTAACAAGGCTAATGCAGAAATTAGAGCTTGAGGTTTAGGGTTCTAGAGGAAGATATTTCATTAACTGTATACACACATATATAGGGTCCAACTTCAAAGTTTCTACAGAACAAACAACATAGCCATACCCCAATTCAAATCTTCTCCCAGAAAACACAATATCTCCCACATTCAAGCCTGAGCATAGTAGAGAACTTATAAACAATGTTAAAGCATACAATTGTACTGAGGAGACCGGTACAAATAATATAGTTGCGAAAGTGAGGAAAAAGAGATCGGCAGGAAAAAAAGGGGAGGGGGTAAGTAGCAATAGCAGCAAGCAAAGATGCAAAATCCATGCTCAAATTAAATAATAAAAATTGCTCAGAATCAAACCAATCATTAGGTCCAACCCTTATATCGACATACATCAATTTGATTACATGGAAGAATATTCAAGTAGAAACAATATAATAAAATAGCAATTCCAGTGTTGATACATAAGAAAAACCAAGTCAGGAATTAAGTAATTTTCATTTTTTTTTCAAATTGAAATTTAAGAAAATGACAAGTATGAATATTCCACTAAATACTTCAAACCAGAAACTAAAAGAAAATGGAGCAACAAAGACCTTACCTTTTTCTCCTCAGAAATTGGGGAGAATGGTTGGTTCTTTGAGGCAACAGCAGTGGGCGATATGGAGCTAAAGTGACGCCGTTTTCGGTCGGCCTCACCAGGGCTCCCCATTGAACGGACCCTCAAAACTCACAAACCCTAGAGACCCACCCAATCCAACCTTTCTTCACATCAAACCCCAAGCAAATCACTCACCCCAACAATCATAATCGGCACCTGATAATAACAATAAGAAATGATCTTTTAACAAAACTCTAGCCAATCAATCCGTTCGAAAACCCTAATTCCCCAATTTGAAAGCTCTAAAACCAATCAGTTCATCGAAACTGTAATCGGAAACAACGAGATTATTGATTACCTAATAATAACAATAAGAAAATGAAGAAGGAAAAATACTAATAGTAATTGCTTATGGAGGCCGAAGGGGTATTCAATGAAGGAGTCTGAAATTCCGTGAATGCTAGAAGGGTAGTATCGGGAATTGAGAAAAATGGAGTTTTTCTTCTTCTTTGGTTTTATTTGAGCTGGTTGAGAGAGAAGAATCTCATAAATCAATGCTTAATTCTACCTTTGACCCTCAAACTATACTTGATTTTTCACTTTCGTATCTAAACCTTCTTTTGTCCCACTTTGATACCAAAAGTTATCGACATCCAATAATATTGTACTACATGTCATGTTCTTATTGGACGTTTTTGTTTTAGAGTAAAATGGGAAGAAAATTATAGTTTAACTACTAAAGTGAGAAAAAAGTACTAAAATGAAGAAAAAAATGTGTATAATTTGGAGCCAAAAATAGTATTATGCCTTACTAAAAATTTAAAGCAAAGAGATTCACTAATTGGCTGAGTAGCCAAAAATACTTATGTTGTCTTATTTTGTATGTGTTTATATTCAGACATTAGTCTTATGAATATAATATATCTCTATATCTCTACTTAATAAAACAAATTCGAAGCAAAAAACAGTTCGTTGAGAATTAAGAAAGTTTAGTGTTATGCAAAACATTTGTTAATTGAATAAAGTTAGGTTGAGAGCAATTTTATAACAAGTCCAATTTATATTAATCGATATTAGATACCTATATTTATATAAAAATATATATTTTGGTCATATAATTTTAAAACGAAAAGAATTCAACACAATATATTTCACACAGAATTCACTTGTTAAATGCAAATGTGTTAAGCACCAATAAATCAGGTAAACATGCCGTTTCATATTTTATAGGGTAAACTACATAAGTACTCCCCAATTATGGTCCAATTATCTTTTGCGTCCCCTGACTATCAAATGTTACAAATTGGTCCTTTAACTAAAATTTACATACAAAATGGTCCCATTCCGTTAAAAAATTGACGGACGTCTTACGTGGACGTTAATACGCTGACTAGGATGCTAACGTAGCCTCCTCAAAACTGTGTGTTTTGATTAAACACTTAAACAACGATTCATTATCCTTCATCATCAGATTACCCCTAAAACACAAAAATAAACTGAAAACAAAAGAAAATTTCTCTCAGAGAAAATACTTTAGAGTGTTGAGAAATTGGGTTCAATTGATTTAGGGTTTTTGTGAGTTCTTCAACATAGATTAAGGTTAAGGATATATTATCGCAAACTTCGATCGAAAGGGCAAGGAGCTGTTCGCTATGATAAGATATTAAGTTTGCATTTTTGTTTGATTCGATTGACTTTGTGTTTAATTTTTGTGATTTAGGGTTTAATTGATTTAGGATTTTTGTGAGTTCAATTGATTTAGAATTTTTTAAGGTTAGTTATATTCCGATAACTTAGTTTTGTGACTTATATTATGATAAAACTAACTTAGTTTAGTTTGTAAATATTCTGATAACTTTGAATGTTGTTTATGGTTTAACTTATTGTTTAGTTTAAGGTTTTAGTGGTATAAAACTAACTTTGAATATTCTGAGGACTTTGAATATTCTGATGAAACCGACTTTGAATATTTTACTGAAATTGACTTAGTTTTTGTGCTTTAGTGATATAAAACTAACATTAGACTAGTTTATGTTTAAATTATTATTTAGTTTTTGTGCTTTAATGGTATGAACCTGACTTTTGTACATTAGTTTAGGTTTAAATTATTGTTTAGTTTAGTACTTTAGTTTTGTTCTGTTACTGTGTACTTTAATGAGAAATTCTTGTTTAAGTTTGGATTAGTTTAGGTTTAAATTATTGTTTAAATTCTTGTGCATTAGTTTTGTTCTGTTACTATGTACTTTAGTTTAGGTTTAAATTATTGTTTAGTTTAGTACTTTAATAGTATGAAACTGACTTTTGTGCATTAGTTTTGTGGATTATTTTAGTTTAGTTTAATGTGCATATCTGATATTTGATTATTTTAATGAGAAATTCTTGTTTAAGTTTGATATAATAGTTTAATGTGCACTGCTTTTAAAGTTTTATTCACATGATGATTCAATAGTTTAATGTACACATTTTTATTTTCTTTATTATTTTTCAGAGACAGATTCAGAGTTATGCACAACAATTATGCATCATGAGGGTTGTTTTGTTGAGGATCCTGCATTTAGGTATACTGAAAAATTTATTGCTCATTATGATTGGTGTAGAATTGATGGAATGAACATGCTTGAGTTTGTTGATATGGTATTTATATTAGGATATAGGTGTCTAGTCAAATTATATTGAAAAATGGCAGAAATTAATCTAACTAGAGAGTCAATCAGGCAGTTAAATACTAACCAAGGTGTCCTGAGTTTGATAAACAATATGCTTAGGGACCACTACATAAATGTGTACGTAGTGGAAGAATCCATTCTATATGGACCTGACTTAGGGCATAATGACTCAAATGATGAATCTGGGTTAGGGCAGCATGACTTGAATGATGAATTTGAGATTGGTGAGGAACCTAATTTAAGACTACTGAGAATGTGTTTGTGGAGTCTGATAATGATTCTGATTCTGTGTATGTTGAGTCTGCTGATTATGATTCTAGTTCAAACAATTCTGAATCTGTGTTTGTGGATTCTGATAATGATGTTGGTGAGGAAGAAACATGTACTGAGAATGTGACAAACGAAGTTGAGAGAGAGTATTGTGGTATAGGGTTATCTGATTTTGAATCTAAATGGTGAGTGATAGTGATAGTAAAAAATATGACTCACTAAACAGTGTGCATGAGTCAGACTCTGATGATCATAGCTTTCCTGAATTAAACAATACTGTTGATATGATTAACCCTAGGTTTAAAACTGGTTTAATTTTTACTAATAAAAAGATTTTAAAAGAAGCCATTTGTCAATATGGAAGGATAAATAAGTATAATGTGAAATTCAAGAAAAATGATAAAAGAAGATTAGTGGCAGCATGCAAACCAGGATGTCCATGGACAGTAAGGGCTTCACCAATGAATCCAAGTGACCCAGTAGACACATCATGGCAGATTAAAACTTATGTTCCTCAACATAGATGTGCTAGAGACCTTAAGAATAAGCATGTGACAGCTAAATGGATTGCAAAAGAGTATTTTTATAAGTTTTTAGAAGATTGCAATTATCCACCCACCTATTTAATGAAAGATGTTTACAAGGACCACATTACTCGTGTGTCTCTCACTAAATGTCTGAGGGCCAGAGATTATGCCCTTGAGCAGATAATGAGAAGTCAGAAACAATAATATTTAAAGATATATGACTATCTTGCTGAGCTAAGGCATACCAATCGAGGGACCACTACTATATGCTACTTAAATGAGTGTCTCTTTCAGTGAATGTTTTTTTGCATGCAAGCATGCAAAGATGGATTCAAGGCTGGATGCTGACCAATTATTTGTCTTGATGGATGTCACTTAAAAGGATATTATGGTGGGCATGTTTTGACAGCAGTTGGGATAGATGTTGATGATTGCATTTATCCTATTGCATATGCATGTCTAGAAAGTGAGTGTGGTGACTCTTGAGCAAGGTTCTTGGACATTTTGAAAGATGATGTGAATATTACCAACTCTTATCACATCTCTTTCATGTCTGACAGACAAAAGGTACATAATATAATATTTTTGAATTTTTATTTCTTATTTGCATGTTTTTATGACTAACAAATAAATTTGGTTGGTGTTTACAGGGACCTGTGGATGTTATTGTAGAACTTTTTCCACATTCTCAACACAGGACATGTGTTAGACATTTGTATACAAACTTCAAGTCTGAAGATTGCAACAACGGAAAATATCTAAAGGATCTTTTCTGGAAAGCTGCAAGAACAACTACTGTTAAAGAGTTCAAAGACACATTGGAAGAAATTAAATCCGTGTCATCGAAGTCTTTTGATTGGTTGGTCAAGATCAATCCTGACCAATGGTGTAAGGCTTTTTTCACAAGTAACACCAAAATTGACATGTTGTTAAATAACATATGTGAATGTTTT